>LTAE01001153.1:0-61294 GCA_001647135.1 Pontederia paniculata | reverse complement strand
TGTGGGTGGGTGGGTGGGTGGGTATGTGCGTGTGTGAGAGAGTTTATTTCGAACTCCATACGTGTCAACAAAAACTGATTCAGGAAAGCATGATCATGCTGCAAACAAACAAAAATGATTGTCTGTGAATGGTTAATTGACACAATTTTCCTTCTCTGCTATATCTGAATCTTTAGCAGAGAAAGGAATGCATGCAATTTTGAATCAAAGGCTACACACTATTTTGTGCTCCAAACAGAATTTGATGCAAATAATACAGAACATAAAAATCCTTCTAAAAAAAGAACATAAAAATCCTACACCACAATGTACCTTATAGGTTTTGTCGCCAAAAAAGTGGATTTCCTGAAATTCATCGAGATACTTTAAGCAATAGGTCTTGTCCCAGCCTTGTGGGAACACCTAAAACAACAATATCAACAGCAGGTTGGAACAATCCTTCTATTTAACAAGCTAAAAATAAGAAATAGACATTGTCAACTCACATCAAAGCTTATTTGTCCCCCAATTGAAAATGTTAAGTTAAAGTGTGCAAATTTTTCCCGCAGCACAGATACCATTTTTGGCCGTATGTTGTGCACCTAACATTGTAATATGGATAGATTTATCAGTTTCCGCCTAGTTAAGTACAAACACAATCATTGCAACATGTCTTACCTTGTCATACTTTTCAAACTCATCTCGCTCCTCTTGGCTACAATTACGCCCTATTGGTGAAACATTAATCATTCCACTTCGGAACTCAATGAATGTTCCCCTGTTCATACATTAACCAATCATTTTAAGCTTGTGGTAGATCGTCCTTCTAACAATAGATTATTTCACTAACCTTTTTATCGGAATATCCAGGTCAGCAATATAGTGAAGTGTGAAATTAATAAACTCCTGTAGTATAGAAATTTTGATTATTCTTTGTCATACATGGATGAAAATTCTGAGAACCAAAAAGAAGAATAAATCACCTTCAACTTTTCTTCACCAAGGAAGGATTTAAAATTCTGCGATAAAATAAAGAGAGAGATTTCCATGTTAATAACACAGGTAAAAGGCAAATCAAATTAATAATGAAACTTCATAATAGCCATACTAGAAGAATCAGAGCAAACATAAGAGACTGCGAAGGGAAATTTGCCTCTAAACTGTATCCATCCCATATAGAAGTTATGGATGCATAAAGACTGCCAACCAAATAATGTGAAGTCGTCTCTGAAGAAAAAGATCTGAGCATGATGTAGGCTAAGAAAGAATTTATGAAAAGTTGTGAAGGTTGAGCAGTTTGGAAGCACAGAAGTTGTGTCTATGTACTGATCTTTCTGATTTAGAAATAAAAACCAGAATCGTTAACTATTTTAAATAGATCATACAAAGTGAAGTGGTTCCAAACTACTTCAAGCAAAGTCAAGAAAGTGTGGCAAATAACATTACCTGTGTACCAATTAGTTCCCCATTCTTGTGAGCAAGAAGGCCATTTTCCGAGAATACATAATCATAATCATTAGCAACTGCGTGAAGAGAACAAACACATTTTAGATCCTTCACTACAAATGTTGGGATAAAAAACTTAAAAACAGTATCTTCCGCTAGCCTAATAAAATATTAAATTATCAATTCATCATCAGTGAGCTAGATAGAATGAGATGGTCATGATACAATTTATCACGAATATGAACTTAGTTATGACTGAGGATTCCATACAAACGCAGCTTTTAGAGGATCTCAGGAGTAGCAAACGCCAGTAGTCATTCACATAATAAGTTAAACTAACTTTTGAGCAGATCACAACAAGCAACTTCATACCTCAGCTGACAGCAGAGACAACTTCACACCTGGTTCGACCATTTACAGAGGAGGAAACAACACAAGCATTAAGGGATTTAATAACGATGGATCTCCTGGGCCGGATGGTTTTCCAGTCTTTTTCTATCGAGAGTTTTGGACAGTAGTGGGCTCTGATGTAATGGAAACTCTGCAGGAATTCACGAGGTCCAATTCTGGTTTTGAGAGATTGAACAGATTTTTTTTGTTCCTTATCCCGAAAAAATCAGCAGCAGAACGAGTGGAAGATTTTAGACCAATTGCACTATCTAATGCTATTTATCTCTTGATAGCGAGAGTACTTGCCAACAGACTTCGCATGGTCTTGGGACAGTTGGTACATCAAGTTCAATCAGCCTTTATTTCTGGCAGATCAATCACAGATGGCTTTTCGATGGCTTCAGAAATCATCTCTTTTTGGAGAAGATCGGGAAGGCGTGGTTTTCTTTGGAAGGTCGACTTCTCTAAGGCTTATGATTCTCTGGATTGGTCATTTATATGGAGCTCCCTTCATTTAAGAGGATTCCCTCCCTTGTGGATTTCTTGGATGAAACGGTGTGTTTGCACAGTTTCTTTCTCTGTGTTGATCAATGGTGGACCGATAGGGGGGTGGGTTCAACCCCAAAGAGGCATCCGCCAGGGCTGCCCCCTTGCACCAATGCTTTTTGTACTTGCAGCAGATGCTCTAGCCAGAAGCACATTCGCGGTGTGCGAGACTGGACTTCTATCGGGTTTCTCCCCTGACCCATCACAAGGCACACTTGTCCCTTTATTACAATATGCAGATGACACTTTATTTTTTATAGAAGGGTCCACTACGACAGCAAGGAGAACATCGATGCTTATTGAAGTTTTCGGGGGGTTTTCTGGTCTTACTATTAGCCATTCTAAATCATCTTTCATCCCATTCGGAATGGATGAAGACGAAGCTAGAAGGTGTTCGCTACAACTAAAGACAGACATATGTAGTCTACCAATCTCTTACCTGGGCCTTCCTCTTACTGACAATCGCATTCTTGCAAGAGACTGGAATCCAGTCATTGAAAGAATTGAAAGAAAACTAGAAGGATGGAGCTCACGGTTGTTATCGCGAGGTGGAAGGCTAATAATGGTTCACTCAGTTCTATCAGCTATTCCAGTCTACTTCATGTCAGTCTATAAGATGCCCGACAGAGTTAGGAAGCGGATTGATTCACTTCGATTGAATTTTTTCTGGAGACATTCGGGAAATACGGGTCGGCCTACATGCTTGGTTGCTTGGTCGGACGTGTGCAAACCAATCGCTGAAGGAGGTTTAGGGATTCGAGATCTAAAAAATATGAATGATGCACTACTATCAAAATGGATTGTTCGACTATTGGGACAAAAGGTGGATACATGGCAAACAGTGATGGAAGCCTGCTATGGTCGTGTACTCTCATGGGATAGCAGACAGGTGGTCACACCCGGATCTTCATCTTTCTGGAGAAGTATATTGACAGTCATGCCGCGGCTGCGAAATTCATTTAAGGCAACACTTGGCTCTGGCAAGGACTTCCGTTTTTGGGAAGACCCGTGGTCGGGTGAAGAACCTCTTTCTATATCTTTCCCGAGACTTTACGCACTGGCGGAGGAGAAAAATGTGGTTACGATCAACTATTGGGATGGCAATCTTTTATGTAATGGGGTGTGGACCCCCCACTTTGCTGCCCCACTCTCAGACAATAGGCTAGAGGAGTTTATCTTATTACTTGAGAGGCTTGAGACTCATCGCATTGACCATATCAAGCAGGATGGATGGAATTGGAAGAATGGACAATTTTCAGTAAGAGAAGTATACAAAATGCTGAGCAGTAACATCATACTTTTAGATGTTGACCTGAGTATGGACTGTCGCCTCATTTGGCATCTCAAAATACCAGCAAAAATCAAGGTGTTCTTGTGGCTGCTTAGAAGGCAACGCCTACCAACACAAAGCTATAGAACGAGATGGGATCCTGAGGTGGACACCACATGTGTTTTCTGTGAAGACCCTATGGAAAACATTGAACATCTATTTTTTGAATGTGAAATAGCAAGGAGGATGTGGCAGGAATCTGACTGCTCATGGGTTAATAGCAGTTCGTCGACAGCTTTCTGGAGTTCATTCCGATTTGGTGGAGCCCCACAACACACTCATTGCTATATGTCAAGGGGACGCAGAACAATGCCAGTGGCTTACTTATGGTCGATTTGGTGCCAACGTAATTCCTGCATTTTTAGAGGTGAACGGTGCTATGTCGAAAACATTATTGGCATGGCAAAATGTATGTTGCGGGATTGGGCGAACCACCTATTATAATATTTGAATGTAATCTTCAGACTACATATAAATAATAATAACGGATAGGTGCACCTGGCACATATCCTCTTCTTTCTCAAAAAAAAAAAACTTCAACAGTGAAAGTCACAGATCAGATCTGTCTTGAAGGACTACCAAAAACACATGGAT
Organism: Pontederia paniculata; assembly: GCA_001647135.1. Taxonomy (NCBI): domain Eukaryota; kingdom Viridiplantae; phylum Streptophyta; class Magnoliopsida; order Commelinales; family Pontederiaceae; genus Pontederia; species Pontederia paniculata. The sequence goes on along the minus strand of LTAE01001153.1, from coordinate 57,009 downwards.
ATACTGCCATTAGAACCTAATGGCACCTATTGACTGGGAGAAGAAGATCAAGCTTATTATGTGTTCCAGCTTAGAAGAATAGGCTACCACTTGCATATTCAATTAATTCAATTGATAAGAAGAAATGAATTTGGTCAAACCATCTTTACAAAAGCCAATAAAAAGTCCAGTTTTTTTCTTTCTTGAATTAAATACAAAGTTCAGTTAATCCAGAATAAAACTCAGAAGCAACAAAAACGGGAAGCATGCAACATAGCCAACAGCAGGCAGAGTTCAACGATCAATCTAGCTAGACATGGAAAGCAGGAAAGGTTATGATATACCTGTTCTCCCAAGCTGTTCTGTTATCTTTACAAGATCGGACCCTCCAACTACACCTACAGTAACAACCTACAAAAGGAAAACCCAACTACAGTTGAATGAAAAGACTTATTCTCATAAGTCAAAGCTTGCATTATATGCATCTTTAAGTGGGGGAAAAACAGAAGCGGAAGTGGTGAGGTACCGGAAGTTTTTTTTCCCATCAGAACTAAACAAACAAACAACATATCTGCTTACCTTCCGAAGCTCCTGCATGAACTCCAGCATCTTGGGTGTTATAACCTGACAAGGGAAACGAACTGTGTAAAAGACCGCACAGTGTTATGCAAAAAATCAAACGCCCATACCTTCCGAGGCGCCGTGAGTGTCCCGTCGACGTCGAACAAAGCAATAACACCAGGCAACCTCCCAGCCATTTTTTTGTTTCCCCGCTTCCTGCAACCACCAAATGTACCAACGCAGTCAGAGACTAAGCACCAAGAAACTGGCCAACTTGCACAGCAGCAAGCAGGTCCATTCACATCAAAAGACATGGGCACCAGGCATTCCGACGAACACTTGTCGGACAACATATCCCCGGTGCACTAGAGGATAAAGATCAACGCATGCTGCAGTCAGATCGCCATACCTGATGAGAGATCCGAGAGAGAGATGGAGGAACTCTGAAGCAACGCCGGAAATTGGATCTCGAGGTGAAGAAGGAGAGATTTGGGAGGCAAAAGAGGTGTTTTGGAGATGGATGGATTGGAATTTGGAAAGGAAGGGGTGGATAGACAAGTAGACGTCAAGTTGCAGATTCCATGCCACGCCAACATCGTGGCGAGTACGATTTGGTGGGGAGGCGTACGAAAAGTGGGCCCAACAGTGGGCCCAACATCGAGGAACGTGTGGGTTTGTGCGTTACCTCCAACACGTGAAAAAGGAAGTTGACGTAGAAGTACTCTAAAAAAATATTAAGAAAAAACTTAATAGAATGGACATTAAAAAAAAATTTAATCATGTTTTTTTTATCATTATAGAATTCCATCGGTATTTGAATGGGGCAAAATAAATTATTCAAACCATAGTCAAGATCTTCAATCTCAAGCAGAAATTAGATCAGGAAACTTACCAGTGTCGACAAGATGAGCGTGGAGTGGAGGAGAAGAGCGCCGGATGAGAGAGAGAGAGAGAGAGGAGAGAGAGAGAGAGAGAGAGAGAGAGAGATGAGAGGGTGTTTAGTGGGTTAAGAGGACGTTGAGAAGGGTAAGGCTAAAAAAAATTCATCCACCAAAACCTTGGGCTGAGGACGATGCTTGTGCTGCTGCTTAGGATTCTGGTTGGGAGATTCTAAGATTTAGATTTCGAGAATGTTTGACAGAATTCATCGAAATATCTTGGTTTCGATTGTCAAATAAGATACGGTTTCTAAAAAAGGGTATTAAATATTTTCTTCATCCTCTAACCTTTACTTTTTTTTTAAAAAAATTGTATACATCAAGATCTAAATTGGAAGTTCTCCGAGTTCCGATGAATACTTTGATTTAATAGATTAATTCTAATTGTGTTTGGATGAATTAAAAAATATAATGATTATAAATAAGTTTTAAGAATGTTTGAATAAAAAATAAGAACCAAAAATATAAAATATATATTTAATAGTGATAAATTTAGTTTGAATTTAAAAATTATAATAAGTAATATAAAATTAATATCATAAGTTAATATTTTCATAAAAATAAATTTTATAAAATATATCGGCTAAAACTATTAAAAAAATCATTATTACAAAATAATGTCACAAAATATTATTCTAAAAATAATACTTTCATATTTTTTTCTGTTTAAATAATTATTAAATATAATAATAAATAATTTGTATTATAAATTAGTTATAAGGTAATAAATTATTTCTTAAAAATAAGTTTAAATAATATAAAATTATTCCCGTGAATAACACAATTAAATAATTTACAAAATTTATTATAATCTCACATTTAAATTAATAAAATATTAACATGAAAATAACTATATTTTTTAAGTTAGCATAAATCTAAATTATTTTTTAAAAAATATAATAATAAATAATTTATATTATAAGATATAATATTTTCTTACAATATAAGTTTAAACTATGAATAATGTAAATACAATTAATTTATAAAATGTCTATTAAAAAATATAATGAAATAATTCTATATTGTATTATTAAGTTAATATAAAATTAAAATATATTATTTAAAAGTAGAATTTTTAGTAAAATAAAAATAAAAACAAAATTTAGAAAAAAGGAGGTAGCATTTAGTGCTATCAAAAAGGCACCATTTAGTTGCTACCATTCGTTGCAGAACCGGAGTCTCGAACCTCATGTCACGTGACCTTGAGGTTGCAGCCTTTGATTCTGTGTTCGATTATTCAAACCATCGCATCGTTTGAAGAACCGAGCGAAACTAAGACCAGAATTCACTCATTTTTTGATCTGATTCTCATTGTCAAACTAAGCCCAAAGAGTCAGAATAGTGTTTAGCCATGTTAAAGAACTCAACTCTAGCGGAAACTCTTGCAAAAGGTGCCAAACCACAACCTAAATCAACGCGGAGCTCGTTGGATCTCAGTTGAGCTGCTCCTTGGATTCGGATTAGCTGCCCTGGTCAACAGCATGGACCATTTTTGTCCTGGTATTTATTTTTTATGTGTACGTTGGTAACCTCAAGCGAAGTTATTTTGTTAAAAAGTTCTCAAAACCAATATTATCAAAATCCAGCTAGCGAGAAAAGGATAAGGATTTTTAAATTTTGTGAAAGATAGAAAAATCATAAAATAGATAGTACAAAAACAGAGAGATCTTCACAACTTTGCTCACAGTTATGACGATCTAGAGTTTAATTATCATCATCCGTGTAATTAATGAGTGAAATTGTATGTAGAAATAGATTTACAACAATATTCTACGTGGATTACAATTAATTGGTAAACAGGGAAAATTCCTAATGTATTAATATATTATAATATTATGAACGACATGGAATACCGGTCCAGTTTCGGGACCCTGCTGAACAATAAAGATCATCCTAGTGGCTTGGAGCCTCTGCAAACCCAATGGAAAATTGAGAAGACGACCTAAATGAAGCTTCAAGGTCTCGTAAAGCTAGAAAGTAAAAAAAAATAATAGCTAGCAAAAAAAGCAAAGCATACAGCAGGAAACCAAAGAACATGGACTCCACAAGCAGATGGTAAATATTCTCTTTCTGCGACCATTGAGATGTGGAGAAGGCAAATTAACAAGGAACCAACTCATGACTAGCAATAACATGAACATCCATCATAGAAAAGAAAAGAGTTGATTTCTCAAAGAATGTTAGATTCGATATGGAAACTTCTGATCAAAGTTTTCTCCTGTGAGAACTAAATGTTCATGAAGCTAATCTGATCCCGCTCAAATTCTCTCAAAAACAGTGTTGAATACAGTCTCCAGTTCCGAAAAGTTATAAGGTCTCAACAGAAAAATCCATGTCATGCTCCAAAAGTTTGATTAAGTTAATAGGCCTATCGTTCTCGCTGCAAAAAGATCATATACCATTAAGCCAACAATTAAATTTACTAAGAACAAAAAGAAGAAAACACTATTATGCATTGCATAAATTGACCATGGAGAAAATGATAAATTAACATGACGCTCGCAACACTTTGGAGGTAAGGAACCAAAATCGTTAGTATGACAAACTGGGATGCTAAATCTCTGGTTTCTCATATAAGGTGGTTAAAGATAAACCATAGGATAGGATTGAGAAAAAGGTCAATTGATGATTCAGTTATTTCTGTTTTGGGAACTTCATAAGGAAAAAATTAACTAAAAGATTCTCAGTTATCAGAAGAAAAAAATACTTTAAAGAATAAAATGCTCTTTAGGCAGCAGATAATAGACTATTTTAGTATTCAGAAAAAGGATATAACAAGGATAAGCTGAAGAATGGGATGCATTCTCAATTAACGAAACATAAAATAGATTTGAAGAACAAAATTCTCTTCAAGCAACAGATATACGAAAGGAAAATACCAAGATAAGCTCAAGGAATTACCTTCAATCTTCTTCACCAGCGTGCTCCAGTAAATAGTTAGCAGCCAATTGTTCATTCCTATCACAAGCTAAGAATGCTTCTATGACACGAGCTCGATCAAAACCCATAGCTTCAAGCTGTATAACTTAGGCAGATCAGAGATCAACAAGATGTCATGTGTACAGGAAAAAAGAGATGCACTGAACATACTCGTCCGATAGCCTCCTGCTCTTCTGGTGTCACACTGATGGCATGAGGCATCTCATCATCATCCTCAGGTTGATCAAATAGATCCCTGGAAGTCATTGCGAAGAGCATAAATATGGGAAGTAGCTGGAGAATTTTGCCAAGAAATTTAGAGAACAAGATCTAAAAGTAGAATTAAAAGAGTTTGTATTTTTAAATTTATCGCATTGAATACGCTGAACAGAAAATGGAAAATATAACATATTCACGGCATACCCTTCAACACCTTCAAAAGGGTCATTTATTAGCTGAAGAAACTCTGTGTGATGCTCTTGAATCAATCTCAAAAGCTGAGGATTCTGTTTACTTAGTTCCTGAAGCATTGGCTGGGAGAAAAGAACTAACTCAATATCATGTACCAAATGATTCACATCAAAATTTAAGAAATTATACAAAAGACAAGTCAGACCTGCAAAATTTGCGGATTTGCTTGGACCATCGCTCGCAAAGCTTGAAACTGAAAGTTGGAATAGAAGTAATATTCAAATGTAATTTCACAAGGTTAAATAGATATTTAGTTCACATCAAAAGTAATGAGCAATCATATGCATAATTGAAATGGAAATAATTAGTTCCTAAAAATCACATTGAAATTAAGAATCATCAAGCCTTTGTAATAGTCATCTTGACCACAAATTTGAGTTCATAATTGTACCCTAATAAGATATAACTCTTGTCTTCTATGGCCTTGTTATGGTTGATCATTTGTTTTGTGTGATATATATAATAAAATCCCATGCATTAAATGTTCCCTGGCTAGCAAGGGTAGTCATATGCATATGCAACATTAACCACACTGACAAACAGATTGCAAATAGTTGCCTCCTAAAATCACAGTGAAATTAAGAATACCATGCCTCTGTGGTAGTCTTAACCACAATTTTGATTAATATAATTAGATACAACTTTTGTTTTCTATCACTTGATCAATTGGTTTAAGTGGTACGGAAAAGGAAACCCTGGCGAGCAAGGGTAGGCATATGCATATATACCTCATCCCTACTTTTGGTGAGAAGCTACTTTCAGGCTTCAACCATGATCTCTCAATCGCCAAAAGTGCAAATAAATAAATTCACCAAAGCACACCCTCTATCATCCTTGTTAAGAAAACCACATGTGAAACTAACTTAAATTGCAAAAGAGATTAGGCTAATCATTCATGTCGGATTATGGAAAATTGCATTAATACTAGGTAAATGTTAAGTAATAGTATTCTTGGAAAAATATTCAAGTCTACGTACATGCCTAATGAAGTTCTGGTTAAGCTAACCCTCTACCATCCACTCTTACAATACATACACTACTAGTGAATAAGTCCCACTTCTTCAGTAGGATCTTCTTGTAACTAATTACGCAAACCAAACTCAATACCTAGAATACAGCTCCATGGATGGCAATGCTTCTCAATGTTTATGATATATTATCATCTCTAACATTGCATGTTAACCTCAGGAGTCTATAGACCAATGTATAAAACTCTAAATATTTTTGAAAAAAAAATACATCTTATTGCAACTGTTGGTAAGACACAATTCAGAGTCATGATTTAGTTATAATCAAAGTTGTAGAGTTCATGAAACAGATCTTTGATGAATTTTGCTACCTGCTGGTTATTTCTGAGGAAATCAAGACTCCCACCTCCAGCAGCAGCGCCAATATTAGAAGCACCCTATTACAATTTAATCAATTATCTATGTGCACTACATTATGAAGATAAGAACAAAAAAAATATACAGGTTATGTCAGCGCACTTGTGGGAACATGTTCAAAGGAGAGGCATTAGGTGCTCCAGAAAGGGTTGGTACTCCTACTCCAGCCACATCACCTGTATTGACCCCTTGAGCAGATGCCTGAGGCGAAGGGAAAGCACCCACTGGAACTGCAACATCAGCTGTCACTGGAATACCCTGGATATGGAAGCTGTGAGTTATTACCATCTCTATGTTCTCCAAATTTTTTCATTATATAAGGAAGATGAAGTTAGCTGTTTCATACAGAGTAGAGATATTCTACAGCACGTTCTGGATTGTTGTATGCAGCACGAAGAGCACGCAGGACCATATCTCTATCCCAATTGCCACCACCCATCTCCATCAATTGCGCAATGGTTTGTTCGAGGTCATTTCCAGCCACTAAACTGGATGCAGCTTGTCCATAAGCATCTCCAGAAACTCTGAAATATGCCAAAGAAGGCATATTAACCAACCTTATCCATATTATAAATATTAATGCTTGCAAATAATGCAGGATTCGGCTAAAGAAATTCCAAGTAGAGGCATATTTTCATGAGTAAAACTGAGAAACTCCCTACTCATTAAGTATTTACAACGAAGAAAATGTACAACTATACGAAAACAGAAAGAACTTTTTTTTTTTTTGAGAGAGAAAAGGATGGTTACCAAGAGTAACCATCCATTTTATTTCCATGCATAAATGAAACACAGTGCTTGTTTCTTTTATATGGAACAGCATTTAGTGTGTGCAATGTCATCAAATGATCATAAGTTTAGACAACAGTAACACTAATTAAATTTGTGAGCAAGTTAGTTAGAGTGTTAGACCATGGAATTGCCCTTATGACCATACAAGGTCGGAATTCTACATTTACCCGCATGCTTTTACTCTTCATAAATATACTCCAAATTCTAGTTATATCAGCAGATTACAATTGCTTCCTCTTTCCAGCTTTTAGGAAAAGTTACTCATTTGAAACAATATTTATTCTTCTTGAGGGCTTTTTGCACTAATTTGGCAACAAGTGTTACTGTTAAATTCATCTCCCTTTTCCTGGTGTCAGCAGTACTAAACCACGAAGAAACTATAGGTATTCAAACCTTGTAATACAGATTGCATGCATATACGGAAAGCCATTTTGTGTGAGCAACGCATCAACAGAGCATAAACTTAGGCAATATTGCTGCAATTATTGAGCAAGTTAGTTAGATCGTAGAACTACCCTTGTGATCGCACCAGAGGTTTAAATTTCAGACTTACCAATTATTTTTCTTCATATTTATTATTTACAATTATATTCCAAATGCTAGTTTTATCAAAAGGTTATAGTAATTTCCTCTTTCCATCTTTTGGGAACGAGTACTTATTTGAACATCTATTCTTCTTGAGATTTCTTTGTATCTTCTCGTACTAATTTGGTAACAAGTGTTGCCAATATATTCATCACTCTTTTTTCTGGTGTCAGAAATACTATACATGAATAATCTATGAATAAAGGTCTCTAAAAGATTGAGACCATCGGGTGGTGCAATGACACGCCTCTTGACTTGTGGAACAAGAGGTCTTGAGTTTGATATTCACCAATGGGACTTATGTATCCATTTATTGAATAACTTTCTTTGTAATAGGCTCATTGGCCTCCCTTTCTAATCGAAAAAAAAATCTCTGAAAGATTTCATAATAACTCTGAAGCAACATACATATATGTTTATAACACATAATAATCTACAGAGGCAACCACGTAACGAGCCTGATGAAAGCCTTTACCTTACCGGAATTCAAATATCAAAAGTAATAACAGTTAAGCTTTTGAGAGGAATGACAGTTAATCAATATCAGAGAACAGAAGGAAATAAGGGGACTTGACAGCCTAATTAATAATTTTGCATTATAAGGTCCAGATAGCATAAGTAAAAAGTAACATTTTTTTTGTTATCATTGCAAGAAATATTATGTAGCAGGATCCATACTCCGGTTGTGGGGTTTCACCTCCACCAGATGAACTTAATGAGGCCCTGGAGAAAGAAGTTACATAATGAATTAGGTGGACGACTCTGAAAATATTGTCTACCGTGTGAGAACAAAATAATGCATCACTCACGGTGCTTGCTGTGGAATTTGTACAGGAACTGAAACAGGGGATGGAGGTCGAGGAGCCGTCACCGCTGCTGAAGGCTAATATGCACGTTCCGTACCAAAATACATGAACAGACATTAAGTTGTTATGTTTGTGAAAGAAGGAAAGTGTTACAACATTTTGAAGGCTACCTGTGCAGAGGAAGAACCAGCAGCGACGGAAGTTTTGCTCTGAGAAGAAACAATATGATTAAGTGAGGACAAACTCTAACTATGAAATGACAAACAGCAAGCAATTTTTGGAAGAAATCGCACATACAAACTTAGAACCACATTAAATGAGCCGAAAGAAATTGTTTTTTGATAGTTGATTCCCCAACTATACAGAAAATTAGGCCAGTAATATATAAATTTTTTTTTGAAAAAGAGCAATATGCAAAAATGAAGACTTTTAATATGTAAGTATTGCCAACCCAAGCCTACCACATGAATAGACACCAAAAAATATTAAACTCAGTACCGTGAAGGTCAATCATGCATCTCCCCATGTACACAGATTCCATCCAAAGTTACAGGAATAAACAGACATGTCATCATGACTTTTATATCAAAACACACCTAATTAGTGATATGTTCATTTCCACCACAATTAAATTTCTTGTGATTCTTAAGAAAACAAGTAAAGCAAACTTCACATGGCATTTAATTGAAATTCCCCCTTTTCAGAATAACTTGAAGATAGACACACCTTGCTGAGCATGACGACAAGAAAACCATCTTCTGAAACTTTATTCTCCTCCAGCGTAGTTTCGTCCTTCAAGACTTTTCCATTGTGAATCAACAGCTGCTGCCCACACGGATAGCTGGCTTTTCCTTGAACATCTTCAATATTCTTCTTCACAGCCATAATCTAGAAAAACAAAACCAATGTAACAATAAGTGGGGCATAACCAAAACCTTCTCAGCATAGTTCTATTAACCATTAACGACAACTTTCCAAGCACATATCTGAACATTAAGCCAAAAGCACACTCAAAGGCTGCTCATTTATTCTCGATCTAGGAACAATGTGCCAAATTTAACACTCTGGTCAGTTAAAGAGACGGCCTTTCACGACGAAAAAAAACCTGTGCTTGATTAACTCGACCCAAAAATTTTATGCCAACTACTTCTGCACAACAGAATGTGCTAAACATACAGAACATTCCAAATAAATAATAAATACAAGTAGAAAAAGAATAAAAAAAACAAGAGTAGAAATCGAAATAGTGCTGGTGCTACTAAAAGCTGGCCAACAAAATAGCGAGAAAAGGATCAAAGGAACGGAATCGAAGAATTATTGCGGTGGTAATAAGGGGGACGAGTGGGATCTCACAGTGTCATTGGGCAGAACGCGGATTTCGAAGTGGGTGCCCTTGAGCGTCTTCACCGTGAGCTTCATGGCGGGCGATCGAATAAGGAATCGAGCTACGCGCAGGTCGGAGGTGCGGAAACCCTAAGCGCACCAAGAGATGAGAGAGGAGAGAGGAGGGAGGAGGTGGAGAAGGTGGTGGTGGTGGTGGTGGTCACCCGGTCGGGGGAGAAAGGGGAAAAATAAGAGGAAATTTGGATCTTGCCCTATTTATTGAATTATGCGGCGGATGATTTGTGGGATGCAAAATTAGGAACGAAAACTAACCCCACGAGCGATGGAATTGCACGTGCGAGGCCATCGCACGGCACGGCGTCATCCTTTTGGGCGATCGATAATATATTAATTAATAACTTAAAATCTAATCGACGAACTACTAGATTGAGTTGGAATTTCGAAATTATTAAATTAATAAAAAATTATTTTTATATTCGTCTACGTATTGAATTAGTCGAGCGCTAATAATTATGTTTAAATTCTACGCATTGAAAAAAGAAATTTCTGAATATGAGTTATCAACTAAAAATAGCATACATCATCTTAATCAAATAATAATATGTCAACGTCCTCGGATAATTTTTTCTTGGACAAAGTAATATTTGATAATTTGGTTGAGCTAAATCAAATTTGGGGATTGTGACCTAATTATATTTAATCGGTGGGGAGTGAATTTAAATCGAGATTAGGATTTGGGTGTTCTCATATTTTTATTTTAATGAAATTATAATTTTTTTTATTTATCATTGATAAATTTATTAAATGACCTACTAAAAATAATAAAGCATAATAATTGTTATCTTAATATTATTTAAGCATTCTACAATAGACTAAAAAAATATCATATATAATGAAAAATATTATATCATGTTAGTTTTGAGACAAAAAAATTAAGTATGTAAATTGTTGTGGTCTAGATTTCGATTTAAATCTTGATTCTATGTGTTGAGCCTATTTGTCAGGGATTTTTCTCTAAGATACGGTCGCGTACGACGCCTAGGCGAGTGGAGCACATGGACAAGCTTTCTAGTATTTTTTTTTTGAGAATTTAGGCAGCGAAATTTTTTGGCATGACGGGTCGCTGGAGCATCTTATGCGAGCATTCGAGCGTGCACTTTCCAAAAGACGTAGAGCTCTACAATGACTTTGGCTCTAAGATGTAATTCTCGTCTACACGAAGGATGTTTTAGAGCAAGTGGTAACAATGCGAGACATTGATTCCGCTATTAAGTCATACACACAAAAATATTAAAATGAGCTTCTTAGTTGGAGATTCGGATCTTCTTATTTTTGTTTTCAACTAATCAGTGGACGAAAAAGAATAAAGAAATTAAAAATATGAAAAAACTTAAATTTAGCTTTATTATTATTAGCCTATTAATATGTGTGATGCACGGATATTAAATTTTAGTCTTATCCTTTTTAGTCTTGTTTGAGCGGATAACTAATTTTAAAGATAATTTTTTTTAAGTTACTTAAATGATGATTATTTATAAATATTTTTTATTTTCTTTTGAACTCTTACTCTTTATAAATATGATATGATTATTTGAGTTAGGACTCCTTATAAATATAGGCCTGATGTGGATACTAAAGGATTTTAGACTTCACACACAATCTCGCACTTTGTCATCCAAGTTGAGTTTCCAACTTGTTTCAAAAAGGGACGAACTCGAGCTCCACATCGTCGAGCAGGACATGTTTCAAAAAGGTGTCCTTGAGTTATTCAATTGAAACTCGACTGCATCATTAAATGTAAATTATATTATCAATAATATCATAACACAGTTAGTTATAATTATTTAATTAATATATGATTATTAATAATTATCAATTTAACAATAACAATTTAATAATTATTAAATTAAATAAAATAATGATATATAATTTCTTTTATTCATTATTAAAAAGTACGATTAGTTCTTAAATGCGCTAAGAAAGTGCGTCTATTTTAATTTAATCAATTTAATAAATTAATATTAATACAATTTCTAAATTAATAATATTAATTAATTTAATAATTAATAAATAAGAATTTCTACTATATACCTTGATATTAGTCCATCATTTTTTATAATTTTTTTTCGAACTAGATGGTGACTATGTATCTTTTATTTTATTTTCTTTTTTCTCTCATTTCTTTCCTATTAGTATATATATATATGTATATATATATATATATATATGTATATATATATATATATGTTGTATCTAAGAAAACCAAATATACTTGCATTTTGTTTTTAAAGATAAACATTACACTCGTAAATAAAATAAAGAGAAAAATTAAGGTGCATAATAATTTATTATGAATTTAGTATGATACATAATTTGAACAATTGATTTAAAAATTAATAACTTAGATCTTATCTAATTAATAATTCAAATTTTTAATTGCATAATATTTGAACCATTGATTTAAAAATCAATGACCAACATCACACGTCCCACTAGCTGCATAGTAAAAGAAAAATAGTCCCAAGTTTAATTTTCATATTAGACTCGAATCCCTCTTCGTTACTCCGTTCCTTCCTCTTCCTTCGCTTCAGTTCCTTCCGTCGAATCCCTAATCGCACGGTTCGCATGGCGTCCTCCGCCGACAGTCCTCCCTCCACCGCCGCAACCTCTTCATCCGGCTCAGCAGCCGCCGCCGTCGCCGTCGTCTCCCCATCGTCCGCCATCGACTTCCTCACCCTCTGCGGTCGCCTTAAGGTGAGCACTTCCTCTTAGCTGGCCATCGATGGAGTTCTCTCAGAGCCATCCCTACTCTTTCGCGCAGACGACGAAGAGGACCGGGTGGCTGCGGCGCGGCGTCCGGGAGCCGGAATCGGTGGGCGACCACATGTACCGGATGGGCATCATGGCGCTCGTATTCGGCGACGTGGCCGGCGTCGATCGAGACCGGTAACATTTACCTACCTACGTTGTGTGCAGCGGTCGTTTTGTGGAGTTTGCTTGTGATCGGTCTGTTTGCACATGCAAGCAGGTGTATCAAGATGGCGATCGTGCACGATATCGCAGAAGGTGGGAGGAACAGACGAATTGATAATTTGGCAGCCACATTGGTGGTGCTTTATTTTTCTTCTCCAAATTTTGGTGATTTCTTTTCTCAGGGCATTCGTTTCATCCTAGTAATCTTTATGCGTGTCCAACTCTTGGTGTAGCCATCGTCGGCGATATAACTCCTGATGACGGTGTTCCAAAAGTGGAAAAGAGTCGGATGGAAGGAGAAGCATTGGAACATATGTGCAAGCTCCTTGGTGGTGAACACAGAGGTAGATTTCCTAACACATTCTTGTTAAACAATGTTTCTTTTTCATGAAAGGAGGTTTTCCTGGAAGAAGATAGAAAAGCAGAAGCTTTATATCCTTGGCAAATCTGTGTCTTTCCCTTTATTTGAGTGAAAAAAATATACGGAAAAAGGGGGTAGAGTGCTAGTTTTTCTGTCTTCAAATGTGATTAGAATCAGTTGATACAATTATCAGTATTTCACTGGCGTCTTGTTGCCGAGACCGAGAATTAAGAGTTGAAGAACTTTTGTTCTACTATAAAATGATTCACCATGAGTTTTTTTATGTATATCATCATTTCAAACTGTTAAGAGATTGCATGTAAAACATGCAGTTGGTTATGCTACTAGTACCTAACGATTTCTGCATTTGGCCAAACATTCATTACTTTCACTGGACATTTTATCCTGCAGTTTAATGATTTACATGGCCAATGTAACTATGCCAGAAATTCTCCTTTAGTTTCTAAATATTTTGCATAGGCATCCTTTTTGTTCCAGATCAACTCTGATTTATCTTATGGGTTGATTGTATGTTTTTCTAGTTGAATACCAAAACTTAGGTTTACAATAGTTTTCTAATTCTTTGACGGAAACATGGGCGTGTGATAGAATGTTGTGTATTCCTCTTATGATCATTTTTTTTTGTAAATTTTGGCTTATATAAACATTTAAAAAAATAAAACTGGTAGACATCCTTTTCCCTCTAAAGAAAGATTCTAATTCTCCAGCCCGTCCACCATGCTCTGCTCTGCTATGCTTAAGGTAGGACAAAGCCTTTGCTGAAAAAAAAACTTTATTCTCATTCACATTATTAAAATGACTATTTAAGATCTTTTTAATAGTCAATCTTCTGTATTTTTCACTCAAAATCACTTCACATATTTGGACAGACATTTTCCTTATTTATTAATAATTTTGCAGCAAAAGAGATAACTGAATTGTGGATGGAGTATGAAGAAAACTCTTCTCCAGAAGCAAAGATAGTTAAGGATTTTGACAAGGTAAATTTCATTGTGCACATATTTTGAAGGTAATGTTTTGTTATATTAGGCTTGGAATTAGATACCGACTGCATTTTTTATATGTTTGCTTATCTATGCTCATATCATATATCACTTATGCAGTTCTTCGCATTTTTTTATATGTTTGCTTGTTTATGCTCATATCATGTATGACTTATGCACAACTTCTTAACCATATACTATCATCAGATGTGACATGAATACATGATAAACCATCATTTCCTTTATAACTGCCTAAAGAAGTTATTGTAAATTCGACACCTAATCAGTAGCATAAAACATCTAATCAGCCCTACATGTCCTTGTATATTTGTCATTCCGTTGCAGGTATCAATTGTTTCAAATTTACTAACTAATTTTACCTTCAGATATTGCCTAAAATTCTATCTTTTTTCATTCATTGTCAAACATGAGTATAATATTTGTTTTCTGCAAATTAAGCATTCAATCAAATATATCTATATTTGCTTCTACAATTAGGATGATTGGGGCTCATAATTTGCATCTTTTGGTTTCTTATTTTTCAGGTGGAGATGATTCTTCAAGCTTTAGAGTACGAAAATGGTGTGTCTCCTAGTTTAGTCCTTCCTCATGGATGATTTTTTCAAACCTCACTTTTTTTTACTGGTTTGTTTATTCTTTTTAGAAAATTGTCACAGCTACATGCATGGGTTTGAACTTCCCTGTGAAGTGTAAAGGTGTAGGTCTGTTAGTTGCAGTAATCAGATAAACGAATACTGTATGTAGTAGCTTGTTAAGTTTCATGCAAGTTCCTCTGAAAAAAAAAATTCATGCAAGTTTACATTTAGAACGAACCCCTAAAAAAATGTCTGTTGCGAACGGAAATCTTCTCTGAAGCCATCTCCTTGAATGGGTTTTCATATCTTAGACACCTTTACCTTCTAGAAGCTGTAATGTGTGATTGAATTGTTCTGCAGAGCAAGGAATGCATTTGGAAGAATTTTTCCAGTCCACTGCAGGTATTATTAGGATTAACGTAGCACCCTCTACACAAGTTTATGAGAGCATTCTGACCATTGCACCATTTCTCCGCAGGAAAATTCCAAACTGACGTAGGGAAAGCGTGGGCGGCAGAGGTTGCATTAAGAAGAAAAAGAGAGTAGATTGATGGTTCTTTTAACATCTCATGTTTCCCCTTATATTGGCAATAGACTGTACCTCTCATATGCAATGCTCGACAAAAAAAGTTCACAGGAATATTTTGATATTTCTCTTGTACTCCATGGCCTTTTCTTTATTGAATCTCGTTATCTCAAGTAGCTTTTATGGCAAATTCGATTTCGTTTTTGTTTGCTTGCCAATTCTTTCTTTTTTTTTTTTCTAGTAGTTTGAATCAATGTTCATTTCATTTTTCATTTTTCATTGTTATGTGATTTACTTTCACATCTTAAGGAAATATCAACTTTACTAATAAATCAATATTCAAGTAGCTTTTATGGCAAATTCGATTTCGTTTTTGTTTGTCTGCCAATTCTTTCTTTTTTCTAGTAGTTTGAATCAATTTTCATTTCTTTTTTTTCTTTTTCATTGTCATGTGATTTACATTTCACATCTTAAGAAAATATCAACTTGACTAATAAATCAATATTTATTTTATCTTTACCATGAAAAGCAGTAACCTTAATCCCTCTTCATATATTCTGCAATGGCATCGGAGGCTCGTTACCTCTTTTTACCTCGTTGGTCATCAAAGAGGATCTCAAGCAGAATCTCTTGGGATAAAACAAAGGACAAGAGAAAGGTGTGGAAAGGAAGATAAAATTTAGCTTCTGAGCCTATTATTAGCGAAGTGAGACAAGTGACAATGTTCAAAATTTGGCTGCATCTACAATTATTGAAACAGAGCATTTTGATCAAAATTAATCTCAACCTAGAGAGAGCATCGATCTCAGAAGAGGAAAAAGTACGAGTTCAAGGTCTAAAGTTATAATCATTGATGAATCTGGGAAGGGAGTCCTAAAAAAATGAATTGAATGAATGTAACCTGTGTAAGGATGAGGGTAGGGCGGAGCTTCAGGTCCTCCGAATGGGTTGCCAAAAGGATTATTGCTGTAAAGACCAACTGCTTGCTGTTGCATCATCAGCGACTGTTGCTGGGCAATTGCAGCCATCTGCACTTGGCTGGCAGTGCTACATTTTTTGAGGTGTAAAAGGGATCCTGTTGGTACTCTCAAGTCGCAAAAGGATTCGATTTTCTCATCGTCGCATCATAGTGTAAAGTAGCGAGCGTCAATTTGTCTAACCCGACACCCTATTACCCTTTTTGGTTCGAGAATTTGGTATTCTTAGATTAAGAATAGTATGTTAGAATAAAAATATTCTTGTTCCTTTTTTAGAATTAGGAGATTTTAGGTAGGTGTTTGGTTAAAATAAGAATAGAAAATATCATGGATTCGATTTTCTCATCGTCGCATCATGGCTTGTTTGTTTTGATGTAAATGTGTTTACAAGTAAATGCAATGCTGTAAACGTAGAATTCCCATTTGGTCAGCTGTAAAAGTAACTACCGCATGTAACTCCTTTTACATCATTGGAAATTGTGTTGTAAAACCAGAGAAAGCAGTGAGTGTAGTCTTAGGAACGAACCAGTATATGTAATTGCAATTACATCAAAAATAAAAATAAGAAAAATACAAATAAAAGAAGAAAAAATAAAAATAAATAAATTTCACTTATATTTCACTTAATTATTTATTTATTAATATATAATAATATTTTATTTTATTTTAAATAAACACTTACATCAAACTTTTAATTTCAAACAAACAACGTAATTCGTTTTCCAAAATTTCATTTATATCTATCCAAACCAAGGAAAAGCAACTCCCGTAAATATAAATCATATCAAAATTTCTAACTACAACCATTTACGTTCCAAATTTACAATTACGTCAAACCAAACTACCCTGTGTAAACTAGCGAGCGTCAATTTGTCTAACCCGACAGCCTATGAGAATTGGAAAAATGATCATGTTAACACCAACTGGGTGGAAAAGGATCAAGAGACTTGATACAATTAGCGCTTAAAAAGCTTACAGAAGAAAAAACCAAGTAAATTTATCATCACAACAAAAAGGGTAAGATAGTTTTACCAGTTTACTCTCTACAACAGCACTCTCATTGCATGCTACACCAAGCCAACTCCCACCGGTTACTTCCTTTTGTTTCCTCAAAAGCACTTGTAGTCTGAGATGAATTTGTTATATATGGATTAGCATGTTGGCCCAGGCGCAGCAGACAGAGAGGGAACAGAGGAGGGACGAGAGAAAACAGGGGAAGAAGAATACGTAGAAATCAAAGGCATGTCTTTCATTGATGAGCAGGACTATTTTTATAGTACAAGGAGTTTGACTTTGAGTAGAAAACTAATTAATTAATTCTACTTCAACTAAACTTTTAATCTTAATATAATTAAACTTCTAATTAAGATTAAATTTCTAACATACTCCCCCTTAATCTTGACTTGAGAGGAACTTGTCACTTCGTTCATCCTCGATCTGGTCTTCGGCTGGAGGGAGAACTACTACGGTCCTTCGCGTAGTTGATGTCTTCCGACGACATCCCGCTGATGTTGCACACCTTCAACCCCCTCGCCCTAGAGTTCTGCTTCGCTCCTCCTTCCGGAACTGGATCGGATCGGCCTCGATGTTCGCGTACCGCGACCCACCGTCTTGCTGCCCTCCTGACGTGCGCGCTGACTATGCACCCCGCATAGTCCTCTCCATCCACTGATTGATCATCGTCACATAGTCGATGAACTCGGTCATCCATAGGTAGGCTCACCATATCAGTGTTGCGCTACGCACCCCGCATAGTTCTCGCCGTCCACAGATCGATTGTCGACACGCAGTCGATGAACTCGGCCATCACCTGGTAGGCTCACCAAATCAGTGTTGCGCAGCAACGTCGATCAAACGTAGCACTATGTCAGTCCTTCGACATGAGCACTACCTCCGACATGCAGCATCGTGTCAGTCCTTAGACACGGGTATGGCCTTTGTCCTGCAGCATTGTGTCAGTCCTTCGACACGATCTCCGCCTCCGACCTTGAGAGCGCTCCGTTCCTGTTAGAACCTGCCAACACAAAGAACTTCCTGCATCCAGAGCACCCCGCTCCTAGCACTTCTTTGTGACCTCGACATTCTATAGGATTCCCTAGCACTCTTCCTGTTCACGCGCCTCTGCACAAGAGAGATGACCTTCTCCATCCTTGGTGACGTTCTCTTCTTTATGATGCTCCTCTGCCACCTCAACTCTTCTCCTGCCCGAGCGCATATGCCCGTCAGCTTTCAGCCAATGCCGATGTTGAGTGTGTGCTTACTGTTGCAGCCGCACCCATTCTGGGCTTCTTCCCTGCAACATGCGACATCCCTTGACGTCTGTCTCTCTGCTCTTCTGCTCCTCTACTCGAGGGGATGTCCTTCTCCCTCCTGCTCGAGCAGGCCTACCGACGTCAGTTGTCGGCATCCGACCGATGTCGAGTGCACGCTCCAACCCACTGCAGTTGTACCTTTTCAGAGCTTCTTCTCGTCGGACCTCCTTAACAGGTTGCTTCTACTCCTCGGCTGCCAACGCATCGCGGCTAAACTTTTAACCTGCAAAAAAAAACTCTTCCGCAGAGTCTCCCGGCGTCATCATGCATGTTGAGCAGGAGCACTTGCGTCATCTCCTCCTCCTCGTGTGCGTCACTTGCAGCTGGATCTTGTGGAAGAACAATGCATCATCTCCTCCGTCATTGCATGCCCAAAGCCGCCACCAGCAGCAATAGTAGCGTTCTTAGGCATGCTCGAATCGCTCGCCTGGTCCTCCAATGCCACCTGGTGAAGCCTCAGCAAGACGTCGGCTTGCACCCTCTCAAGCCTATCGCGTAGAAGGTGGAGACGAGCTCCTGCGTCCCCAGCCGTAGCATAGCACCGCCCTGATGGCCTTCTCGTTTTCCCCCTTCCTCCGCTTTTGGAAGAAGACGTTGCAACACTAACGTGAATAAAAATAGGGGAGATCAACATGCTGCTCCTGGAGACCTCACCTCCAGGTTGAACTTTGAGGATCCACAGCTGGCAGACGTGGCGTGAGCCACAACTCTCTCCAGCTCCAAAGCTGTAAACGAAGAACCACCTCGATGTTGTTGAGCTGAGATCACCCTTCTCTCAGTCGGAGCCGAATGTCATCAGCCGCATCCCTCCACGCCTCCTCTCTTTTCCACCTTTGTCATTGCACGGGCCACGTACACATGCATGCATGCATGCATGCATGAGAGATGCAGCCTTTTCTTCTATTTCTGCTACCCTGTGCTGGCATGATGCTGCATCGAGAAGAAGCCCTCCTTCTCAACCATGGTGCAGCAGATTCCATCTCTCCTCTCAGCGGCGCCATCCTCTGCTCGTCAAACGAAATAGACGACCCCGGACCAGAAACAGAGCGCCATCCTCTCCTTCCTGTGATTCGCCTTGCGACACCGCGCCTCCTCTTTCGGCCGCTGGGGATGGCAGCGCCGGCGCCGGCCAGCGCCGACGCCGGGGTCGAACCTCGCTCTGATACCAACTGTTGGCCCAGGCGCAGCAGACAGAGAGGGAACAAAGGAGGGACGAGAGAAAACAGGGGAAGAAGAATAGGTAGAAATCAAAGGCATGTCTTTCATTGATGAGCATGACTGTTTTTATAGTACAAGAAGTTTGACTTTGAGTAGAAAACTAATTAATTAATTCTACTTCAACTAAACTTTTAATTCTAATATTATTAAACTTCTAATCAAGATTAAATTTCCAACATATTAGTATGCAAGCTTTGTAACACCCTTGATCAAGGCGTGATATTGTCCGCTCTGGGCTTTAGCCCGCACGGTTTTACCAAAACACGTCACGCCTAGTGAAGGACATGTTCCCATATATACCCAGCATCTCTCTCGTGACTTGTGCATGTGAGACTAATCCAAGGCATGCCTCTTGCATCCTTCCCCCCTTAGGGGACTCAACGTCCTCATTGAGTGATCTCCCACCATGACACAGAGGCCCACGCGGAGTGGCTCTGATACCAAGAAAGGGAGTTATGAGATTTGGTAAGAAAGGTAAACTAAGTCCACGTTATATAGGACCATTTGAGATCCTTGAACGAATTGGGCCGGTAGCATATTCCTCATTGAGTGATCTCCCACCATGACACAGAGGCCCACGCGGAGTGGCTCTGATACCAAGAAAGGGAGTTATGAGATTTGGTAAGAAAGGTAAACTAAGTCCACGTTATATAGGACCATTTGAGATCCTTGAACGAATTGGGCCGGTAGCATACCGTTTAGCTCTACCTCCTGATATGAATATTGTACATGATGTGTTTCATGTCTCCATGTTGAGAAAATACGAACCAGATCCATCACATGTGATTCAATATGAACCCATTCAAATAGAGGGGAATATATCATATGAGGAGAAGCCAATTCGCATTTTAGACCGGAAGGAACAAGTTCTAAGATCCAAAGTAATTCTGTTGGTTAAAGTACTCTGGAAACACCAAAATATTGAGGAGGCAACTTGGGAGACTGAAAGAGATATGCTTGATCAATACTCATATTTGTTTCATCAATAAGGTACGTTAATTTCGAGGACGAAATTCATTTTAAGGGGGGTAGAATGTGATATCCATGATATAATTCATATGAGATTATAAATATTAATTGTGTATTTAGGTAGTTATTATCTACCATCATATATGTATTATACGTATTCTAGTTTTAGTTTTCATATGTTGAAAATTAGGAAAATCTGACTAAGGCATGAAAAAATGACTTTTGAAAAATTTAGAATTTAGAAAATTGAAGTCCCGGTAATTATTCATATATGTTAAAGTGTACTAAATATGATTTTTAATAAATTTTAGGAAGAGTTTTAGCTAGATTAAATGAAGGGACAAAAATAAAAAATCTGGAAAACTACCGATTTTGTTCTTCGGCTCAAAATTTAAATTTTTATTCCTTTGAAATTTGATTTTATAAATATTTTATTTGAATTCAAATGTGGGGTAGTTTCTTATTTACATGTAATGTCTTAAGTAAATGAATAAATAAAATAAATAAAGAAAATGACATACCATTTACTTGGATGATATTACATGTGAATAATGGCATTGACAACGGTATAGTTGTAACATTTCCACCTGACCTTAAGTCGGTTAATATAGTAGATATACATCAACAAAGGTCGGTAATAAGGTATATAAATACCTTATCTTCTCACTTTTTACCACCTATTTTCTATCCTTAACATCTGAAAGTTGAGACCAACAGTGGAGAAGAATAAACAAATAAAGCTAAGGAAATAGATTAGAAATCAAGTTGATATCAATAGAGTTTTCATTTTAGGTAAGTTGTTAGCTCATCTCCTATGAATTATCTTTATAAAATTTGGTTAAAACAAAATTTCCTGATCTGTAATGGATCATTAAACTTTTATCTTTATATTTTCATCACTTGTTATCTGAAGAACAAAGTAGATGCTGGTAGTTGAGGTTGTTGTTAAACCATCATTGGATCTTTAAAAAAAATTAAATTGTGAAATTAAATATGTGAACTTTCTTTGAAGTCCATTTTCTACATCCTTTGGAACACTTTAACAAAAGTTGAATACTAGAAGTTATGCATTAAACTTATGAGTTCCAGCTTAAGGTCACATAGTTTATCAAGGTACAGAACTAAAAGAGAAGATAGATTTGTTCTTAGAATAGATTTTGATAATTACATGCATTGAAGCTTTTGAAATCTATTTTCATATAAGATTAATTGTACTTAAATAAATCCCGTTTCCCAATTATTAGGTGTTTTATATTCTATGTCATTAAAGATGTTTATGTTGGAGACTAAAACATATGTTATGATGTAATGTGCATAGTGTTGAAGTAATGAGACTTCTGAACACATGTAATGGTTACTAATATGGGTTATATGAACTCAACAAAGAAAATTGTTCTACTGCAGCTATGTAATATGACTAATATGATATGGTGAGACATTTGCATCTTGCATAGACATGCATTGGTATTACCCCTGTCGGGTTGATATGTTTATCCCTAGAGGTTGAAATACCTTATAGGGCTGATATGTTAAATTCTCGAAAGGATGACTCAAGGTTGTTTGGACCTAAGTGTCATGCGAACCAAAGTGCTACATTGCAATCGATGGAGCCACCACTTGAGTTCGTAGGGGCCACCTCTAGAATCCAACAACTAGTACCCCGACAGAGTTGACATGATATCCCGGAAGGGACGGTACCTCTGGCCAGTTGGTTATATGACATGTACATGCATCCATGATTTTTATATACCTCCATGTGATAAGCACGAGCTTATTATGTTATTATAATAGGATGATATTGATTGTGCATATGATAAAGTGCTAGTACTTATGTGTTATCAGGGTAGGATACACTTAATATTGTTTTATCCAAATTGAATATATGATAACACATGAAATATGAGTTTTGAACTTACTGAGTTGTGGTTTGCTCATATTGTGTTTTCATATTTTTTTCAGATCAGTAGACCAGTTTCCGAGACTGTGTTTGGCGATCCTATGTCGGGATTAGAAGCACTTTTGGACAAGAGGTATAGATGAGACTTGTGTCTCCTATGTTTCTTTTGGAAGAACTTGAGAGCCATTTTGAGTGTGTAATATAAAAGAAAAGAGTTGGTTGTAATATTTGAAACTAGACTTGTATGTAAAAGTTAAATAGTGCACTGACTCTGAATGATCAATAAAAATCTTGCATGGTTTGACCACTTTCTATCATATTACTCTTGAATTAATAGCACGTTTCCGCAATTTTTGTAATATAAAAGAAAAGAGTTGGTTGTAATATTTGAAACTAGACTTGTATGTAAAAGTTAAATAGTGCACTGACTCTGAATGATCAATAAAAATCTTGCATGGTTTGACCACTTTCTATCATATTACTCTTGAATTAATAGCACGTTTCCGCAATTTTATTTGATCGTCCATGATATGTTGCGACCTGCGGGATAAACCAAGGTTTAAACTGGGGTCGTGACAATTATGGTATTAGAGCCAGGTTTCGAGGATGTTGAGTCCCTTAAGAGGGGAAGGATGCAAGAGACATGCCTTTGATTAGTCCCACATGCACAAGTCACGGGAGAGATGTTGGGTATATATGAGAACATGTCCTTCACTAGGCGTGACGCGTTAGAAAGCCGTGAGAGACTAAGTGCTACATCGTGAGTGCACGATGAGAGCCACCTCTAGAACCCAGAGCGGACAATATCACGCCTTGATCAGGAGTCCCTAAGGGGAATAGGCTGTTGTGCCACTCTGATACAAGTGTGACGCGTTAGAAAGCCGTGAGGGGCTTAGTGCTACATCGTGAGTGCACGATAGGAGCCACCTTTAGAATCCAGAATGGACAATATCACGCCTTGATCGAGAGTCCCTAAGGGGAATAGGCCATTGCGCCACTCTTATACAAGTGTGACGCATTTTGGTAAAACCGTGCGGGCTGAAGCCCAGAGCGGACAATATCACACCTTGATCAAAGGTGTTACATATGGTATCAAAGTCACTCCGCGTGGGCCTCTGTGTCATGGTGGGAGATAATTCAACGAGGATGTTGAGTCCCTTAAGGGGGGAAGGATGCAAGAGGCATGCATTCGATTAGTCCCACATGCACAAGTCACGGGAGAGATGCTAGGTATATATGGGGACATGACCTTGACTATGCGTGATGCATTTTGGTAAGGGCTAAGGCCCAGAACGGACAATATCACGTCTTGGACAAGGGTGTTACAAGCTTAGTAGAAAAGATAGGAAAAATCAAAGAAATTTAATAACTCGAAATTTACCATCGGGAACAATAGCAAGTGAAAGGGCATTTTTTTGTTCCATTTCTATTGCACCATCATTTAGATCATCCAGTCCCTATGAACAACCGTGGTAAGATTACAAAATCGCTTGTTTAGATATTAAGGTTTCCTACCAGGAGCTCCAGCATTTGTGACTGTACTTGAACTTCAGCATTTTCAGATGCTAGTGATTCAGGGGATCTACTTTGCTCGGGTTCTTTAGATCCACCCAAAAAACTTGTTTCTTTTGAAGACGAACAATACCTAGATCATTACTAACATGTTAGTAAATCATGTGCATAAAAGGATTAGCAAATTAAAATAAATCCATTGTATACCACAAACCATAAAGATACATGAAAGGAGGACAATTGGTGCATGGCAATCCTACTTAGAGAGACAAGCACATCAAAGATTTTAATATTGTGAGTTTTGACATGATTTTAGTGCCATTATCATGATGAAAAATCCAAGAACCATTTTATCCTTGCTAATTTTTTATAGCAATTTGGTTATGCACTATTGTCAGTCCAATTTTTTAGCACCTGCTAATTCTGAATGTCATCCCCCTAAAAGAAAATCTGAGACTCAATTGTCAAAGTTTCATGTCATAATTGCAAAATCTAGAACACATCACTCCAAAAAAAAGGACATATCATGAAGAAGAAATATTTGTCAAGTGGACCACTTCTTTGAGCTAGCTAAGTTCAAGAAAAGGAAAAGACTATCATAAATGCTATGCTTTCTACTGATATTTACAATTAGTCTAAAACAAGATTTCCTCAAGAAAAAAAAAACTACTAGTTATGCTAGGTGAAACATAGGTCAATATATTATTTTGACAAAAAAACATGAACATGGAGGATGTTTCAGAGGACAACATGAGCCAGCCTGTGTCTCTGTATAAAATTGTAATCACTATGTATCAAGTTGTTGTCTCTTTATTTTTTCAGGGTTTTATCTAGCACAACCGGTGAGAGATAAAACCATTCCAGATAGCAACTAGCATCCCCAGTGTCGGTGACATGGCGAGTCATGAAATCAAAATTAGAAAATTCAGTAACACAAACTATTATTCTCTTGAAGGTAAATAAAGCACAAAATTGACGCAAACTACCTTTTTCAAGAAATAAATGGATGTAACATATCTAAATGATCATTCACCAATAACCATTCACAAACTACATGCCTTTACGTAAACAGAAACGAGTATGTGAAAAAACATTTGGTGTTCTACCATGTGAAGAATCCATAACATACCACAGTCTGGTTAAGTGGTGAAGACTGTGAAGCATCCTTCAAATACTCTTCCATTGTTCCAACAAATGACATAGGAGGTTGCAGATAGATTTGGAACAAGAGTAAGTGGTTGGCAAATATTGAATACACAATGATTTAAACACAACCTTCAAACCTGTTCAACTTTTGGAAATCTTTCTCTCTGCCCAAGGTCAAGACCCTTACAGAACCCATAGAACTCGGAGAGCCTCTCTGCCTATACTCATGTTATATAAACTATCAGAAGTTGAAACCAAGATGCAGGCAATATTACATTGAATGAATCATAACCAATACCTGACTTCCTGCCTTCTTATAAATTTCAAGTGCCTGAACAGCATCATGCCGCTGCATCTCGAAGAACTATGAAAGAAAACATGACATGAGTGACTAATAGACACAAAGGGAACATATAGTTCTAGCAAAGTAAAGCACCTTGTCAACCAAGTTGAGAGTTCCATTGTTATATAGCTGTATACATCAAACAAAAATTCATGATTTGAAGGTGCATATTCAATTATGTTGGGCTTTAAATTGACACTCACAAGGGAAAGTGCATATTCAATTACACTGTTGTATATAGCTGAACCCTCCGGCTGTAAAAGCAAGGACAGTAAAGAATTTTGGAGGTAATATGTTTGTATCCAACAACTAATAATCAGTTCATAACAAAGAAATCCAAATAGTGCACATACCTGGCAATCTAGAAGACGAAAAAGAAGCTGCACTGTAAAGCAGGTAAATGTTCAAGCTCATGATTTGAAGTCCACTGTTGAAGCTGCTGTAAAGCAGGAAATGTTCAACTCAGTTAATCAAATTCATGATTTATTTGAATTATGACAAAACATCATGAACTACTTTCAGTGAGGCAGAAAGTAAGTATCCTGTGCTGATGCCATCACATTTTTACAGCACAAAAGGAGAAGTTTTTATAGAAGGCTCATCAACAACGATCCATTGAAGGGGAGATAATTTTTTTTTCTAAAACCTAGATATAGATGAAATTGGAATATGTAACTTTTAAGAATTCAACACTAACTTCAAGAGTCTTCTTGAAGTTTTAGTTATCAAGAAGCTTCTACATGTTCCTTTCTCTAGAATTCTCCAAAGATTAAGTATTAATCTATAGTATACTAGAAGCTACCTTCTAGAAAATTCATCTATGCCAGAAATTTTTAGACGGTTGTCAAAGGTTCAAAGCAACCTCTTTCATGTGCTATAAATACGAGAGGGGGCTTATGATTGTGGTGTGATGAAGAGTGCATGAGTGTAGCAAGTGAGTGTTGAGTGCTCCAAGTGCATTGTATGTCGTGAGTTATAAGTAGATGATGTATGTTTATGTGAGTGCTTCAAGTATGTTCATGTGTAGTGTCTAAAGTTGTGTGTGTTATAATATTAAAGTTAGTGATTTTGTGTTAAGAAAATTTCTCTACAAGTGGTATTAGAGTGCGAGAATGTGACTCTGTCGGTGCGAGAACATGCGAAAGTAAGGCACGAAGGAGGTTATGTCGGTGCACAATCCGAAATTGTGAAATGCTTGAGTTCGAGACAATACTTACTTGGTTGACTGCGGGGCATTCGACAAGTCACTTGGTGGATATTTTTAGTATGGCAGGTGGAGTCAGGAAATGGAATAATCAGAATTATAGTTATTAGAAGACCTGCATAGAGTCTTACTTGCAAGGACAATGCTTGTGGGAGATAGTCGACGGAGCTGACACGGTGGCACCTACAAAAGCAGAAGCACTAAGAAAATGGTGCATCAAAGCAGGGAAATTCATGTTTATATTGAAGACCACAATAGAGGGGAAGAGTTGTTGGAGCACATCAAAAATGCAGAAACACCAAAAGTTGTTTGGGATGCACTCACTGGATTATTTTCTAAGGAAAAAAGTGCTCGACTTCAACCGTTGGAGAATCAACCCATGACCGTATCACAGGGTGATACAACGATTAGCCAATACTTCATAAAGCTAAAATCTCTTTGCCATGAAATTTCTCAATTAGATTTTGATTCAAAAATCAATGAAGATAGAATGAGGAGAATTATTATTCACGACTTAAGACTAGAGTATAGAAGGTTTATAACTGCTATACAAGGTTGGCCTGCTCAACCAACCTTGTTAAAGTTAGAAAATTTATTGGCTAATCAGGAGGCTTTAGCTAGAAAAATGGTTGAAATCACAACTATAAATGAAGAAGAAGCACTCTTATGCTATAAAGGAAAAGGTCGAGCACAAGGAGTAAAAAAGGCGAACAAAAAGGCGGACGAGGTAGATGCTCATATCAAAGGGGAGCTGAACGACAACCGAAGAAGGAGAAGCAAGAGGAAAAAAAATCTTGTCGGCAAGAATATTGATGCTACATTTGCAGTAAGAAAGGTCACTTTACTGTGATTATTGGCAGACGCGTGAAGAGGGAAATGTTGTGACCTTTCATGAATGTGAGAGTGAAGAAGAATGGGATGTTCAAGCTCTTTAGGTTATAGAAAAAGACTTTGAAGAAGAGATTGATTTCTCGCAAGAGGGATCACTTCATGCTCATGGCGATGATGAAGCATTGTTGGTAATATCAGAGAGTGAGGAAGAGCCATTTGAAACTTTCAGTTGTGATTCTGAAGAAGATGACAACATTGAAAACCTCAAAGAAGAGCCAACTTTACAAGAGTTTAATGAGATGGATAGCGTTATAGGAGAAGTTTGAAGAACATAGTGTGGGAAAGAATGATTTCATGAAACAACAAGAAAATAATAAGCTCAAGGAAGAGATGACCTACAAAGAAGAAAATTCAAGATCACAAAAGCTTTGGTAAGGGGTGGCACCTCAAGGAATAACTAATGAAGCTCAAATCATCCATGCAAAAGAAGAGGCTCCAGAAGTGAGAAGAAGTATCAAGAAAAAGAGATCAAGTTCAAGGTATGATAATGTTGCTCTAACCAATATTTTAGGAGTACCAAAGACATATGAAGAAGCAAGCATAAGCATGAGAAAAGATATGAATAAAGCAAACCAAGCTTTGGAATCAAGTGAGACTTGGAAGTTAAACTCGAAGTTGAAGGATGCTAATTTAGTCTCGAATGAATTGGCGCACAAAGAAAAGTATCATTTAGTTGGCTTGATTGCAAGGTACGAAGATCAATTAATTACTCAAGATATCTTCGATCATAATGGACTTGATTACAATGAGGATATTTAATCAAGCAAGTAAGATTACTCTATATTCTTAAAAGAGAGAAATTAGTGTTGAGGGGAAGTGTTAAGACATTCAACACTAACTTCAAGAGTCTTCTTTAAGCTTTAGTTATCTAGAAGCTTATACATGTTCTTTTCTCTAGAATTCTCCAAAGATTAATCTATAGTATACGAGGAGCCACCTTCGAGAATTCATTTATGCTAGAAATTTCTAGAGAGTTTTCCTCAAAAAAAAGGAAATTTCTAGAAGGTTGTCAAAGGTTCAAAGCAACCTCTTTCATGTTGCTATAAATAGGAGAGGGGACTTATGGTTGCAGTGTGGTGAAGAGTGCATGAGTGTAGCAAGTGAGTGTTGAGTGCTCCAAGTGCGTTATAGTTACTAGTGTGTGTCGTGAGTTATAAGTAGTTGACGCATATGCATGTGAGTGCTTCAAGTGTGTCCATGTGTAGTGTCTAAAGTTGTATTTGTTATAATATTAAAATTAGTGACTTTGTGTAAAGAAAATTTCTATACAGTAACAACCAACTATTTGTACCTACAAGGATACCCTCATCTTTAAAGAGATAACTAGAACCCCAAGGAAAAAATGTTATGTTATTTGCATCAAAGATACATGGATAATTGCATAGCTGTAGAAAAGATAGCCATAAAGGTGAAGGAAGAATATTTTTTTGAGATGAAAGAAGAATATTTAATATGAGAAATAAAGGTTTAAAGCTGAAATTGCTTACTGAGCGTGTTGTCTCGACATCATACTTCAATGTACGAAAGCATTTTAGCCGCTCTTCCAAATACAGTGCACATGTTCTAACCCAAGTAGAATAATTCCATGCTTGATAGTGAAAAAAAGAGAATGAATATTAGATGACAATTGATAATTTATTTTTGGATAAATAAAAAAATTCTCTTCAACGCTTCTGTTAAGAGCTTGGTTTCTCTCAGTGAGTTTTACTTGCCATCCAATCTGGTTTTTGCTAAAGCTAGAGTATCAAGGCAGAATATGGAAGGATTTGAACAATATGGTTTTTCCAACCTTAAAACAATGAACTAAGTAAAGTGAAAAGTTCGATTTAATTGTCTGCAAATGGGTATAAGCAAAATACCATTTGGACTTGAATCATCCTTGAAATGGGATAAGTTCAACATATGGCCTCTAGTGCTAATGTAGTTGATCAGCTCCTCTCTAAATGTTGAATCAACCTCTCTTAATGCACGATGGATAACAATTAAGGTTTTTATGGCAACCTAATCAAACAAAACAAAGTATGACAAATCCCAACTAGTTAGAAAGACATAAATTGAGGGCTATAAACAAGCATAAAAGGTTCATGCATAAAATAGGTTCCAAGGAAAGTTAGAACATACAACCCAATTGTGTTTTTGCCGATCGTTTTGCTAGAGAATTGATGCAATATGCAACATCAGCACGAGGTCTACATGCTGATACAACATAAAATATAGTTGTAGATGATACTGCAGTAAGTCGTATATTGTCAGTGCCTAATGATAATATATGAGAAAATGGGATCTAACCAATATGTTGCACAGGTGGGTGGTAGAATCTTAGTCTTACTTCTTAGATGCTTCTCCTTTATTAACTGTTCAACATGGTTAGTAGCCTTGATAATGGCAACATCAAGTTCCTGTAAGGATATTTAAAAAAATTAGATAAGTAAGCAATTGTAGGATAATACCATTGACTACAAAATGAAACAAAACATTTAAAATGCGAAGAAGCAATGACCTTGTATTCACTGTTAAGTTTTGCTAATCCAACTGTTCCTGAATCTTTTATTGCTCCAAGAGCTTTTCTTATACTTTTCTGAATGTCGGCAACTCTTGCCATGGTGCCTCTCTGAAAGCTAAAGTGATAAAAGAAACAGTTATAAGCACCACAACAGTAGATCGCTAGAAAAAAAGTGAACATAGTGAAAATGCTAAAGGTCCATAAGCAAACAGTCAAATATGATGCCATTTTAAGATATGTATGGGAAAGTTAAAAGATACCAGGGACATCATAGCTTATGCATATGTGGGTGTTAAAAGAGCTCTAGCTCTTATACCGCAGGTCAAGAATTTAATTCAAAAAAATCACATCAAACAAATACAATTCACTTGACACTTTCCATTTGATACCTTCTAGTTTTGCATTAAGAAGCATCAAACGACAAAGTATTTCTAAGCAGAAAGAATTCCAGCTGTGAAGTCTCTACCTTCATAGCTGACATTCAAATTGCCACAACTGCGAGAATTCTCGGCCAGGCCAAGTGCTCTAGCTCAGTGTGTCTGTTCCTCATGATGTGTTTCCTTGATGAAGTCGATTATTCCATTTGGTTTTAACATTCTAGTACCTCTATCTTCTAGGAAAAGTTCAAAGCAAATCTCGCTAAAACAACCAAAGCAGAGAGAGAAGCATCTTTCTTCCAAGTAGCACACTGTCAACTGATTTATTTTTCTTATTCTTTTTCTTCGAACTTCTGTGCATTAGCATTTGACTAGATGTACTTTTGTTGGCAATCCCTTATACAAAGCCAAATCCTTTCTTGTTTCCTTTTAAAATTTATGTAAAAGGAACATACAAGTCCTTGAATGAAACAAGTAAGAAGAATGAAAATTGTAACACCCTCGATCCATTCAAGATATTGTTCGCTTTGGGCCCATATGACCCGCACGAATTTAAAACGCGTCTTTGGTAGTATCAGAGTTGCACAATAACCTATTCTCTTTACCCCTCAAATATTGTCCGCTTTTGGTTCTAGAGGTGGCCCCTGTGGAGTCTCCTTGCTCCGCATGACACTTAGTCCCTCAAAGTTTTCTTCCAACACGTCTTTAATGGTAAGAGAGGATGCTACATATAAGACCATGATCTACTCCGTGTTTTGTCCATGTGGGACTAACTTTCATTCTCATCATCATTTTGGGGCCTTACAAAAACACACAATTCTCGACCCCAAAAGATCCTCACAAGAAACATCATTTGTCAAAAACGCATTCATGTTAAATCCCACGAGGTGACCATCTATCCCGAAAGAGTGAACGTGAGACCACCACAAAATGGAAACCCATCCACCACCAACGCATTTACGAACCAAAAATCCACCTCCAAATTCCCAAACGAAGAAGATTTTTTTCGAATTCCGAACAAAAGAACCCGTCACACAGTGTGAAAGCTTACTCTATGCAAATTCGACCAAGAAAAAAAGTTTAGGGTTTAACGGAGCACCTGAAGGAGGTGGAGAGACGACGACGGCGTCGGGGAATCCCTTGGAGATCGGTGGAAGAGAGGAGAACAAGGAAATGATGAATCGAACCGAAGGAAGAGATGGCGGTGCAAATAAGTTTGGAAGCGGAGAGAGAAATATTTTGGGGACGTAGTTTTTTTTTTGGTAGGTGAATGCGTTGTTAAATTACCATTTTATCCTCCATTCTTATTGTAAGACTTGTTCATATCGTTATAGCCTCCGTGGAGAATAATTTTTTATATTTTCTTAAGATAAATTTGACTGATATGAATAATTAGAAGGATTGCATTCATAATTAAAGTTTTAAAATTATTAACTTAATATTAGAAAAATCGTTCTCATCACAATTAACTAATAGTTCTCTAATGAATTCATATTGAACTTAATTTTCTAGATTTTGAGCAATTTTGCATAGATTATTTTAGGGTATGTTTGGAAGGTTAGGATAAGTTGGGATGAGGGTATGCTCATATGACAAAATATTATTTTTGGATCAAATTTAAAAAGTAAGGTGAATTGGTGGTTTAAAGTTCATCAACTAATTTAATATTTTAATCCACTAGTTTAATATTATTTGATGAATTATAAATTTATATACTTATTTAATTCTTACTTCTATTTTTTTAATTTTAAATTAAATATAAAGATAAAATAGACTTTTACATTAACTAATCTTTTTAATTTTACGATTTAAATATTTATCCAAACAACATATGATTTATCATCTCCATCCAACTTTTATCCAAATATGACTTTACTAATAACTCACCGCACTCTACTTCACTATCATTTATTCTACTACCCATTCCACCCTTCATCATTAAATTTTCAAACAAATTCTTAGATTTTTATGGATGCCGATAATTGAGAGTTTCATGTAATCAAATAAGTGGTGAACGAATTATTATGATAATTTATGACGGGAACTAGTTCTAATTTCCATTAGTTTCACCGTACAGTCTTTAATGGAACTTAAATTTCAATCAATTGTGATAATTTATTTAACTCAATGTTGGAATCCCAAAATATTTAGTTTAGCTTTTTCCTTGTTTTTGCTTGATCCAAACGCCAACAGATCAATATATCATCTTATTCCACAAATTATATTTTCCCGATCAGATTCAATACACACTGTTTTTTCTATAGGTAGCATCTGGCGACGGAATTAAGGATTCTTCGTATTCTAATAAGTATAATTTAATTTGATAAATTAATTTTAATTATATTTAGATGAACTAAAATGTAATTAATTTAGATAGGTTCTAAGAATTTTTTAATAAAAAGTAAATATACTTTTAGTAAAGATATTTTTTTTTTAATTTAAAAATTATATCAAGAATATAAAATTAATCTCACAAATTAATAATTTCATAAAATACTTTTTGTAAAGTATCAATTAAAATTATTAAAAATAATAATAATTAATAAATAATATAAAATTAATCTCACAAATAAATAATTGTTTGTTTAAATCATTAATAATTTTACTAATAAATAATTTGTATTATAAATTAAATATAAGGTAATAATATAACTATTCTAATGAATAATATAGTTAAATAATTTGTGGAACTTATTTTATCTCACATATAATTTAATAGAATATTATCAAAACAATTAAAAATACCAATTAGAAAATATAATGAGATAATTAATAAATTTATAAGTATATTATTAAGTTAATATAAAATTAAAATTAATTATTAAAAAACAAATAAAAAAAGCAGCATCATTTAATGTTTCGGATTTATGTGCCCGAATTCACCAAACGTCTCCAAACGAAATCGGACTGGAACCGAAATCGATTTTGACTTTGATTCCATTGTCAAATAGAGCAAAAAAAAACGAGTTGATAGAATTTCTAAAGATTTCGTCATATTTCTTAGTATCAAGAGATTGAAATTCTTTTTAGATCAAATTTAAAGAGTAACACTTCTAACTCTCATTAAAAAAACCCAATAAATACTTATGAAATAGTCATTTAGCCGGAAAAAATAAATGAAAAAAGGAGCCATCATCAACTAATGAATTAAACAATCCTCAAGTTCAATTCCGGAGTTAACTTTTAATTTTTTACATTCTATGTCCTCAGATATATTTATCAGATATTTATCCTCTAACATCAGTGGGAACCGAAAAACAATAATTTAAGATGAGTGCTTCTTTATACTGGCACATGTACAACTGCTTCACTAAAATTTACAGTCTTCACTATGCTGAAGCATGAGGAAAAAAATATAAGACCAAACATGACATGGTACCAGAGGGAATTTGCACAATATTTTTCATTTTAAGAAATAATAGTGTCTTGTCATATGTAAAATTGCACAGGTAAAAGGTAATCAGATACATTCAGGGCAATCCTACCCAACCTAAATTTATAGGGTAGACAGTTTTATTTCTCATCTGAAAACCCTGTTTCCTTTATTGATAATGTTACAAACTCCTGTATGAACTAGGTGGGTAGATACTTGTGAAAAATCATTAGCTTCAACAATCGACAATGCTTATCATGTTTGTAAAACGTTGCTGTTTCCCTTTACTTGGATGTTTTCTCCCTTAAGGGAGCTTCATGCTGCTCCAAGTATTCCCTGCTGTTCATCTCTGTTAACCTGAGAAAAACAGTGCAGGGTCAGATGCCAAAAGAAGCAAGGTTTTTTTGCGATTCATTAAAGTACATAAAGGGAAAGCGTAAAAGAAAAGGTATCAGAGTTAACAGATGTCTACAGAGAATAAAGTGACAGCGCACAAATCAAAAGTTTCAGATAGCTATACAGAAAACATTGACAGTGCACGAATCTCGTATTCTTAAAATTTGATTTCAGTGTCATTGTCAGCAATTGGCAGGTGTTTCAACAACCGATCCTTGTAAACGTAAAACCATCTGAAACAACTCACTCAGAATAAGAACAGTTACAGTCATACCTACTAATGGTGCGATCTTTTGCAAATCCCAACTCATTGTCAATGCAAAGATCAATATCATCTGTTCTTGACGACCGTGATGATGTTCGAGGAGAAATCTTTTCTGCATCAGCGATTGTCACAATTTTTTCAAATAATTCTATTGGCCTGGCTTCAGCTGTGCATAACAACCTCGCCTTATTCTCATACATAACCTGTTGAGAAGAAAATTTAGAAACACAATCGAAAATTGAGCTCTGACAACAGACAAGTTAGAACAGTTTTTTATGCTTTTTTCTAAAGTTCAATTTTTGTACTTATACAAATTAAAACGGATTGCAGAAAAGGAAACTGAAATTGTTTGATAGTACACAATAATCCAGGAGAGGAATATTAACAGCATTGTGTTGTCTGTATGTGCTATTGTGTTGTCTGTATATGCTATCGAAAAAAAAATTGTCTAAATATATCCCATGGGCATGAAAGTGATTGACCATAAACATCTTACATAAGTAAGATGAAATAAAGGGAAAGGGGAAGCCAGGTATACTGCAAATGAGTTTGCGCCTTATAAACACCACAACCATCACAACCGTCATATCAAAGTTGACGAGTATTTTTTTCTTCCGTGATCCCATGTATCCTCCGCGGATCAACAATGCATCCACACCCTCAGCTCTCCCCTACCTTTCTTGGGAACAGAAGGGAGGAGTACGCTCCCCTCTACCTGCAAAAAGATATAAGCAGCCACCTCTGCTCACTAGTAGAGAGCACTAGAGGAATATTGGCAAGGATCATCAACAAGGGAGAGAGATCGAATGAGGAAGAAGACAAGGTGCAAGGATCGTTGGATGGACTATGGCAGATGAGAGAAATAAAAAGAACAAAAAAATAAGCAAGTTAAATAAGGAACCAATAGGCACGCAATTTATAAATTGTAAACCAAGTGCCTATATAGTTTCCCCTTATATTGCCACCTCAAGTAAATATTAATTCCCCAATGTCACATAGTGCTAATTTTGAGCTAATCAAGTGTAATATATCTACCTGGAAACAGATAGCAAGAAACCTTCCTACACATGAATGTTTACATATTGCACTCAATTTCACATGAAAATCAAGTATGCAACCACCAGTGGAAAAACCGAGAAGTATACAACCAACTACCTAAGTTATGAGAACTTATTTCTTAGGAAAAGGGTAAGTTCTCATCAATCTCCAATAGTGAGTTTCCAACGTAGAAATGAAAGATGCCCTATAGGCTATAAACACTCAAACATCAATAGAATATCCCACAAAAGGAGACGGGTGAAAAAAAAGAAGAAATATAAATGATGGTAAAAAGACCCAAGCGATTTGAGGCAGAAAGCTTGTACGATGAAAGGCATTATACTAATCTTAAGCCTGAGACGTACATCAACTAAGGTGACAAACCGGTAAGCTGCAGTCCTATTGGAAAGACCAAATTTGGGGATGCCGTCAACTGCAAGTGTGTGAAACTTTTCTGCAAAATAACAGTTTGCACTTTGCAACCATAAGACAAATAAATAGAGCAAAATGGAGAACATAATACCCCAATAACATTGAATCTGGAAAATTAACAACTACTGATGGACGAAAGAAATCAGCTTACTAAATAAACCGAAGTAATCTGCTGCCCCCAAAGGTCTATCACAAATATCTTCAAATTGAAAATATGCACATCCATTGGATCCAAATGGGACCTGAAGCAAAAAAGGGAGGACACAATAATAAAGCCTTGTTCACATGTCAGTGCATAACAAAGCTTAATCTTCCTATATTTTTTGAGGGGTTAATCATCAGATAAGACCTCCAACTTTCTTCCCATTACAACTTCCACAACTTGGGGACCAGGTTTCTCATGTCCTATCAACTGATGGAACTTCCGTTTGAGAAGTCCAGAGTACTCTTTTCCAACAAAATAGAAACCTGTCTGAGCCTGCATCGAACAAAATTTGTCAAAGGTTGGGAATGAGCAAACACTGCACAAGGATTATACGACCAAACTTACAGAACCCGACTTCCGATAGTCTGTTGCAGAACCAATTGCGTGAACTACACACCTTAACTGTATCAAAAGATCAATGAGATTATCAGCATAGATTTGAGGTAAACTAATAGCAGAATTTTTTTCCAAAGATTCATATTACAAGAAAATTTGAAGCGTTTGTTAGAAACCTTCAATGTTTCAACGAAGGGTAAAAATAAATCCCTCTGCAAACCACCTTCATAAAGCTTATCTGGAGCACGGTTGGAGGTGGATACAAGAATCTGAAAGGAAAAAAAAGAAAAGCAATGCTTTTGAGAAGGAAGAAAAAGCAATGTCAACACAAATAGAACTACCAGTCGATGAGTTATCTAAGATAATAAATCACGTTTAACTGTAAAATTAGCAAAAGTACATACGACTCCCTTGCTGAACAGATGTCTAAAAAGACGATTTAATATCAAAGCATCAGCCACATCAGTTACCTGTAGAAAACATTTTAACAATTATAAAATGACAACATAAAAATAGAAAAAGAGACATAGTTTTCACAGAACTACAAACCTACCCAAAAATGGCAAACATACCATAAATTCATCAAGACATAAGAGAATAGACTCATCTGATATCTCTCCTGCAACAACTTCAAGTGGATCTTCTACTCCTTTGTGCATCTAGAAATGTGTTATGATAGGAAAAGAAGTATAATAGCATCGTAGGAAATAGAATCTTAAGTTATTAATGATTTTCGTTACAAGAATTACTGGTAGATGTAAATCTCATCATACCTGCAAGCGGCTATGCACATTCAACATGAAATCATGAAAGTGTATTCTCTTTTTCCTCCACTCAGATGGCCTGCACAATAATTAGTATTAGAATACATGAAACATAATTAGTAGGCTGGATGTTAGCTCCTCTTTAAATTGTGCTCGTCTTCAGATGGAAAATATATTAAAAGGAGAAGGGATAAATTGTGATAACATAATGGTCTCAAATAAAAAATAAGTTTCAACTCTCAATAAAAAAAGAGTTCAATTCTGAGGTGTTAACAACATCGTTAGGATCAGAGTTTCAGAAAAGATAGACAGTTGCATAATAGTATATACTATGTTAAATTGCCTTTAATATAGTATTGAAGAGACAATCAGTAATGCACACTCAGATGTGGTACATAAAATTTGAAAACAAGCTAAAACAAATACATTTACGACACAAGAAATTTGTCAAATTCTTAACTCTAGATATAGTGAGAATCTCAACCAAAACATATTGCTTGTCTTTTACTATTTGCCCTTCATTGATTTTATAAAGGCATAACTCAACTTCCAACGACAATGTATGCATATGCAACTGTGATTTGAAATTCGAAGAAATATGGAAACATGAATTTAGATATTGACATGTCAAAAAGAATTTATGAATTCTCACAGTTGATCGAAAAACAGATCCATAAGCATTGTTTTCCCAGTTCCTACTCCTCCATAAAGATATAGACCTCTGACTGGTGAATAAGAAGATTGGGGTATGAGACGGGACCAGAGCCACCTACTCCTGCAAGAGTAACAGAAAGCAACAACTATGAACACGCATCGAAAAGAAGGAAAACTAGGCATCTGACAAAACTCAAGCCTCGAATCCACAGAAGAATCTCATAAAAATGGTGGTATTCGGGGGCAGAGAACACATCAAAGTTTAATCATGTCATGTACTAATATGGTAACTCAAACCTTCATCCGGGATATAAACATACATAGTAACATTATATAGTACCTTGCAGATTTTTTTGATGCTTTATATCTATCTAACTGACAAGTTTCTTCATGCTCAACAAGCTCATCATAGAGTCTCTGCAGTGCTCGGATGGTGTCTATCTAATACAATTATAAGAGAGAGTAATAAGCGTACCCAAGGATAAAGTTAAGCAAGAAAACCAAAACTTAACATTCATGGACCTGACCTGGAAGCTATCTCCATCAATAAGCTCTCCCTGTGCAATTCTTCTTTCATACTCGAACAAAGGACCAGGTACTCCAGCATCAGAAAATGCTAAGACTGAAAGGAGGTACGTTAAGCATCCAGTCATCAATGTCTAACTACATTTCGACTGAGAAGACAATAGAACTCTTAGGCAATAATAGATTACAAGGTGCAATTGATGCAAGGAATACCTCCAGAGGGTACGTCAGCTGTGCTAGTACAGAAATGCTTCGAAAGCATTCCACTCTGGTTCAAGCTTTGTCCAGTGATTTCTCTGCAATGGACAGCCGAGTAATAAACAGCTGCCTTACGCAAAATGGAGATTTCCTGGATGGTCCCTCCTCCATATAAACAACATCCTTGATGACCTCGAGACAAAAACCGAACTCGTCGAAGAGCTCGAGCCAGCGGTCTCATCTTCATAGATCGACAATGTACAATTACTCAAACTTCCGACAGGTCAGGAACCCAACAACAAGATCTGATGGAATAGGCGACAACCGATTAAATGAGCTATCTTTATCGCACCTTCAGATTACTTAAATGTCAAAAAGTAATAAAAATGCCACCTTTTGGGCAAGAGAACGGACGCCAGAGAAAACGGAATAAAACATGTGACCTCGCGCAAAGGCATCAAAACAAGCACCCAAAAAAGGAAGAAAATAAAAGGACCCTAAATCCACAAAATTGACAAGTAACAAAAGCAATCCAATCCAAACTAAAAACTTTCCAAATGGATTGACGATTCCCGCAATCTTCCTGGCAGAATCAGAGAAGGAAACAGAAACAAAATGCTCATCGCATCAAGAAACACAAATTTGAAGAAAAAAAAGAAGGCAAGAAAGATCGATCAAAGGACAAACCACGAACTCACTCTGGGAACCACAAGAACCGACAGGGCCGAAATCGATCGATTCGAGATTCCTCCCAGAACAAAGCGTCTGCAATTTTACATAGAGGAGATGGAAGGGACTTTGCGGCGGCGTCTACGTCGGCTGCGGCTGTGCCGCCGGCGGCGGGCTCAGGCTCCGTAGGCCGCAGTCTCCAATCTCGAGCTCGGAGGCGACTCCGCTCCCCCTCCCGCTGGTGTCAAAAGACGGGTGGCAGTGGACACGCGCGGCACTGCACCGGAGGCAGCATGGGACCCACCTCGAGATGTCGTAACGGAGAATAAAACGGAGGTGGTATGACGATGATCCCACTAACAAATTCATCGGATCGTAACTACCGAAAAAAAAAAAAAAAATTCATCGGATCGTGCGGCTGTGATTCGTCCTCAGATGACGATATCGGATCCTGATTTATGGGTTGGAGTCGGTATCTATTTGTGGCTAATTGACTGATAGGACTACCACATGTTGCCAGCGATCTTTATTCGGGGTTTGCTTATTCAAGTTACTAGCAATGTTGTCAGAACCAAATCGGACATCGATCCGGACGAGCTTTTGAATTAGGTTTAATCGATCGAACTGATTAAATCAGATGGTCGAATGAGATACTATTAAAAAATATTAAATTAAAATACGATTTATAATTTAGATAAAAAATTACAAATAAATGATTAAATATGCAAATATTTTCGAAAGTTATTATCAATTAACATTTTATTTGATATAAAAATTATTAATAAAAATATGTCTTAAATAATTATCTATTTAAATATAAATATTAATTAAATAAATTCTTTTAAAATTAAAAAGAAAAAGAAAAAGAAATGTAAACTGATTTAAAAAGGTTTAAACTATAATTTTTGCATAGCCCATTTATCCTTAAAGTTCACTTCCCTCTTTTCAACCTTTTTTTTTCTTTTTCTTTTTTTCTGAACCGGACGGTTCATTAGAAATGGCCGGTTCAAGCTGTTCGACCCTTATTTTTCCGGTTCTTGATCGGTTTTGACCGGTCTAACTCAGTACCTGG
This sequence comes from Pontederia paniculata, assembly GCA_001647135.1. Lineage (NCBI taxonomy): Eukaryota > Viridiplantae > Streptophyta > Magnoliopsida > Commelinales > Pontederiaceae > Pontederia > Pontederia paniculata. The sequence continues at coordinate 16,493 of LTAE01001153.1, read as the reverse complement.
TTTTTCCATCGAGCCAGGAGGCCCCGGTAGACGGTTGAACCGGTCGAACCGGTTGGTCCGGTCCGGTTCTGAAAACACATACAAGTATTAATTCAAATATTAACTTATATTATTTCAAAAAATATCATTTATTTATATTATATTAAAATATATTAATTCACTAAAAGTAATATATATATATATATATATGTATATATATATATATACACTATATATATATATATATATATATATATATCTACTTATTATTCTATCAAACACATAGAAGTATATTTTTTTATGAAAACATATATCAATATTTTAAAGAAAAGATTTATTTCATTATTATTTTATTTAATTATAAATTAGTGTTATAATATCATATCTATATTTTTTAAAATGTTCTCACTCATTTTTCTTTCTATTTTTTAATATTTAAAATAAAAAAGAAAAATTAATGTAAATATCTTGAATTATATTTTGGCGTGAAAAATAATTTTTTAAAATTTATAATTAAAAATATAGATTAATGTACACATTTTTTTTAAAATTATATAAATAATTATAAATAATTGTGCATTCCCTAAATAAGATTTTTGGGTCTTGCTTGCTACGTTGGTTATGGCTCTGGCACTTGAGCCACTTGTGTTGTATTCGACTCTAACTTGATTGGCATTCCCCATGCCCACATGATTTGGTCCAAATTGGCCATCCACTTCCACCTCGGGTTCGACCGGTGCAACCCTCGGAATTGGTTCTGATTTTATATTTTTTTAAAAATAATGAAGGTGCTATCTACTTAAGTAGATATATTGTATTATCTATCTTTATCACCGTATGCTATTAGATCTACAACTGATATTAGATTTTCTCTCTTAAATATTTTATTATAAGTTGTTAGATTTATTGTATATCTAACATCCTATGAATGATAAGATAAGTAATACGATGTTACCTACTTAAGTAGGTAGCATCTTCATTAAATCTATATTTTTTATTTATTATCCAATTCGTCATCCATGTATTTAAATATAATCCTAACGTTCTAAAAAATCACCGGTGGATAAAAACTTTAATGCTATATGAAAATCTTAGTTCGAATATTGAAATTATTGTCATAATTTCTTCAACCAATTATTGCATATATGTCGATATATTGATTTCAATAATAAAAATGGTTCAAGTCGATGAAAAATCTTTGCAAGTGTTTTTTTTTAATCGTAATGTTTACACATGTTTCTTTTTGTTAAAAAAAGTACATTGTAGTTGTAACGTCCCCAATCCATTCCAAATAATTATTTGGATGACTCTTCGAGATGTTACTTATGCTTAACGTTTTTATATTGATTTGACTTTTGATCCTTTTATGATCACCATAATGTAAGCATGCAAAAATTAAAAACAATTCATAAAATTGTACCTTGCAAAATATTTAATTATATAATAAGGACTAAGATCACATTAATCATATACTTTTTATCACAACTCTTGTAATTGATATTAAAATTGCTTAGTGCAAATCATGTGCAATTAGTTGTGTCATCATGAATATCATCGTCGTCCACGTCACTATCATGATTTTTTTTACTTTATTTATTTATTTAGCTTTCTTTGTTTCATTCTTAGAAATTATCATTTAGCTTTCTTCATCTTATCATCTTATGAAGACCTCTTCATATTTTAAAAAATATCATGTCATTTTTATGTATCTTCGTCAATGACTATACATACCACGATGACTCTCTTTTTGCATGGTAGAAGTCTCATTTTTTTGGAATTCGTTGCATAGGAATGAGTCATCTGCAATAGAAATAATGACTAAATATCTTGTCTTCACTGTCGTGGAGTTTGATGATTTTGCCTATAGTTACACTCTTTGTGTCTACCTTTAATTTTCGTTATTTTCTTCCTTTGGCAATTAGCGCACATGAAGATTCGTAATTTTCATTTTTTATCTTGCTTCTTTTTTAATTTATTATATTTTCTTTGAACTTTTCATTATCTTTTTAAACCTTCATTTACCAAATATAGGATAACATATCATATTATCACATATAATCCATGAAACTCAGTCTACATAAGAACACTAACCAATTCTACGAGCATTTGTGCATCGCAATTTCCTTGCTTGAACGCAATCCATTCAATCTTCGACACGGTCCATTTTGTAGATGCGTGTCAAAGATAAATGAACCTTATGGCCTTGAGAGAAACATAATTAGGGTTTTGTCGAACTCAGGCTACATGCCAAAAATTGAAAGAAAATTGAACTTTATGGCACTGAGAGAAGCGAGAAGAAAAGAGAAGAGAGGAGAAAGAGGGAGAGGGAGATAGAAGAAAGAGAGATTCTATGACGGATTGGGAAAATAATAATATTTGATGATTTATTCTTTATTTATTATAGATTTATATATAGGAGTCTAAGGTTTCATATAAATTTTAAACGAAGTCAAATTTGATCTTCAAGTCAACATAGACTTAAGATTTTTATTTTTGGCACGAGTCGTGTCTAAGTTAGACACGATCCATTTCTAAGTTAGACCGTTAGGTCAACAAGAACAAGAAAAGTAAAAATTAAGAAAAATATTTTTTTTAATTCTTGTTAGAAGAATAAGAGTGAGATATTCTTTTGAAGATGTTTCAGTGAGGTGTTTGGATGAATTAATTTGTATTGTCAACCGACCGTCCGCACTCAAGGCTGCCAAGGTTGAGAGTGGACGTCCAGAGGACTCAGGATGGAAACAGTGGACGACCAAAGCAGAAGACATACGGATGAATGGTCTCCCGAGGTTGAAGAACAGACGACCAGTAGACTGCCAAGGGTGAGAGTGGACGTCTAGAGGGCTCAGGATGTAGACAGCGGACGATCAAAGCAGAAGGGAGGCGGATGAGTGATCTCCCGAGATTGAAGAACGGACGACCATTAGACTGCCAAGGCTGAGAGCGGATGTCCAGAGGACTCAGGATGAAGACAGTGGACGACCAAGTAGGCGAATGAGTGGTCGACCGCAGGTTGAGTGAGAGCGACCGATTGACAATACAAATTAATTCATCCAAACACCTCACTCGAACATCTTCAAAAGAATATCTCAATCTATTCTTCTAACAAGAATTAAAAAGAAATATTCCTCTTAATTCTTTTCTTGTTCTTGTTCCAAAAAGGGCCTAAGAGGCCACATGATTCTACTCAAATAATAACATAAAAAAAAATATTTGAATGCATTTCTTATATATATTATTAAACATTTGTAACAAATTATGACAACTTATAGTTAAGTAAATTAATTTAAAACTCAATAAATTAGGAGTAACAAAAGTGCGCGCGCGCATATATAAATATAAATATATATATATATATATATATATATGTTCGTATATAATATCTAAAAGCCAATATATAAACAATAACAAAGATGTTATCATATTATAAATTAGTTAGATGTTGATTTATATCTAACATAACTATTAAATAATAAACGTAAACAAAATAATTTAAATATATGTAAGCATGTTTTAAAAAATTATTAAATTATTTTACGAATTATTGGAAAATATGTAACATTAAGTAGTAAACAAGACACTGTATGAGTGACGGTGAATTATATTATTAAATCAACATTTAAAATTCAAAATATTTTAGTTTGTTTAAAATATAAATATAACTATAAATCATATTTATTTTTTAATCTTCTGTGTTATTTATTAAAACAACGATAATAATATATAGTATCTTTTACATGCTATGTGTTTTAGCAATAATAATAATAATATATAATTTATTATTACATAAGACTTAAGAGGTAGACAAAAATACATTATTGTTAAACGATACAAAATTTGGTTGCATACAAGATAAATTTTTTTATGAATATTTTTATTTTGTAAAAATTATAAAAACATAAGTTTATAAGTTTTAAATAACTATTTTATTTTAAAAAAATCTTTTGAAGTTTATTTGTGCATAGCACGTGGCATCACACTATCATTAAGGGGACGTTTCTTTAGAAGTAATATTTTGACATTACCGATAATATTGTATTAAATTATTTGAGCTCTCTGCATTATTTTATTCATTTTGTTTTAATTTTAGAGATAGTCTACATTGTAGACAATGTAGATCGCTTGTGAAGTGACAATCTATTATATTCTTTTTCAACATTTGACATTTAAAATTTTATTTAATAAAAATAGTTAAATAAATAATATTATAATATTTTATTAATTAGTATAATTATTATTAATCACTATAATAATATTTTTTATCATTAAATATATTATTATTATTATTTCTATTAATCTTATATCAACATTATTAATTAATTATAATTTTTTGTACATTATAAATAATAAACAATTAATTATGAATTATAATAATATTGAATAATTATTATTGATTTACTATTATTTTTAGATAATTGTTTACTATTTATTTTATACATTTATTTGTTTGATGTATAAATTTTATTAGTTTAGGTATATGTTTGTAATTTAAGTTCACATAATTTAAATTAAATTTATAAACTTAACTCTATTATTTAAAGATATTTTGGTAAAAGTTTAATATTATTTATTAATTTTTTATGTAATAAATAAAATAATAAAGATTGCTATGTATATTGCTAATGCATACTAAACAAAGTAATATACATTATTGATAATTTAATTAGTGATAATCTTTGTGGAAGACAATATAAATTATTAGGTAAGGAGAATAGCATACAAGACAAAGTATACATGGTTGTGAATTATATTGTTAAATTAACAATTAAATACAATTAATACTTGCTTCTAAATTACGAGGGAAAATTAATGTCATGTAAAAAATAGTTATTGTATAATTTAAATTACTTTTTTTATTTTAAACTTATTCATAAAATCTTATATTTCCAATTGAATGAAATAATATGTATTTCACTTTTATATATTTTAATAAAGATCAATGATCACATAAAATATAAGAATTATAACTTAAAAAATCTCGAATTTGATTTCCAACATTAAAGCTTGTGTTCTTTTATCGTCAAGTTATCTTTTATTCTTATATTAAAAAATATCAATGAATGCGTGAGCTCAAATGCATAAAAATATCCGAAGTCTAAGTTAAGATAAATGAACTGATAATTATAAATTTAAATTTCAATAAATATTACATCGATAAAGATAAGGTTGTTGAGATCTCGATCTTTTATAATTTATCTTACGATATTCCTATATTTAACCCTCTATCTATCTTACGATCTTTATAAAATCTTTCACAAAATCAAACGATCCTTGTCCGATCGTCGATCTTGCAACTCTTCTCCGATCTTAAGTAAGATCTCGACCTTAACAACCTTGGATAGAAATACTCTCTTCTCAATCTGATACGCTATTAACAACCCTAAATACCGCATGGAGTAATAACATATGATAAAAGAGAAATATAACAAAAACCTTGTATAGATATCGCACTTCATGGCTGCAGAGATAATTAAGTTTAATAATTATTAGTAAAGTCAACTGTTCATAAAAATCATGGTTTTTTTTTCCTTTTAGGAACTCATAACTTAGCAATGAAAAACGCGAAACAAAAATCAGTATCTTAAAAATACTTATTTTCGTTTCAAGTAAGAAAAGAGGAGCAGATCACTGATATCTGATCATTTTTGTTTTGAAAATTATCTTAAACGAATCTTTTTAAAGTTTAATTTCTCTTTAGATTTTTCATCATATTGTATCTGACCAACCCTCTTGTCACTGTATACGTCTACATCATGTCATTTGCATTAGATTACATTATAACAAAAGTCGTAGCTGGCGACTCATAATATTATAAATAGTTCGATAACCCCTTTTCTTTCTCAATCCATATATGACTTGGATGTGAAACAAAAAAAGAATCCATATATACTTAACGTCATTGACATCATAGCTTCAGGAATTAAAAAAAAAAACTTCAAAATTGATTGATATAAGAATTAGATTTTTCACATCGTTACTTATAATTTATTTTCGCATCTAATTTCTAACTACAAATTTATAATTTTTAATCTTTAAATTCATCCACATTTGATAAAAAAATCTTTCGTTAAATTTAATTTTTCAAATTTATTAATTATTTTTACTCTTAAGTTTTTCCGAGTTTTAATTCATTTTTTCATTGTCGTGCAAATAAATTTTAAATGAATTATTTTCGATTAGTTCCTACTCTGATGTTTGCTTTAAGCTCCGATAATATTCGACATTTTTCATAATGTAAAATTTTAAAAATATATTCTTACTTAAGGATAAAAAAATAATTTAGTAAATTAAAAAAAAATTAATTTTAATGAAAAACTTAATCATGGTTGAACAAATTTAAAGATAAAACATTATAGATTTGTAGTTTGGTATTAGATGTGAAATAAATTAGAGGGATGTAAAAGAATAACTCGGCAATAATATTAAATGAAAAAAAAAATCATTAAGAAGTGTCACACAAAAACCGAATTACGGACTAAAATTAAGAAAAATAATGTGTATCTTGCAAACTCGATCGACACATTTACAACTTGGACCTAAACAATTTCGATTAAATCTGCATTATCGATATCTTTGAGTGCCTTAATCAGTTTTTTTATGCTAAAAATATGTTTAAAATATGTTGCCTTCTACTGTAAGCAAATTAAAAGTTATATTGCCACCATTCAACGTAGGGAAAAAAATATTGCCGTATGCAAGAAAGTCTTCGAATTAATTAATAAAATATTTACAACCTCCCCCAAAATTAATTATTTCACTAATGTTTATCCACAAAATAAAAAAAAATAATTCAAAGTTTTAAATAAATTCGCGCGTGTCAACACACGCAGAAGCAACCGCGTGCTCCAAGTAACCACCATTTGCGGTTAAGTTGACCACTACGTGATCCACTATTAAATTTCCTAATAATAATAAATTTAAAAAAAAAAACAAAATTAATTAAAAAGCCTTTTGTTGACGTGATCCATTATTTGGACCGTCTCGTTGCAGCGCTAGGAACGCGTAGAGACGTCGATTGTTGATCGGACGGTTGGGATTGGTTCTCCTCGTAGATAACGGTTGAGGTGTCAGTTAGACCAATACGTGCTCGCGTGTCGTCATGGACACGTCAGCACTTCGCCGGGATCTGACTTCGCGCAAATCGAGGCGGTCTTTTTTTTGGTGTGAGATGACAAAATACCCCTCAAGTTGCTATTTTTTCACTAGCTTTCTACGGCAACTTCCGAGAAAGAGAAAGGGTATTTGCGGAATAAAAGATGAAGGCTCTTCGTTTGCCTCAACATGTATTTAAATTATTATTATTTTTTTTATATATTAAGAAAATATTTAATGATGAAGAACTTGTAAGAGCTCTTCTTTTTTTTTTCCCTTGTTTCTTTTGACTTGACTTTAAGTTCTTCATAATTTGAAATCTGTTTGATTAAAAGTTGTCCAAATAATTAATGCCAAGATGATTCAACGCAATGGAGTGAACTTTAAAATAGTTACGTACAAATATTCTTTTAATAAATATTTTGAAATCAATTAATAGATAGATCAAGTATATAAAAGATTTCCTTCTTGTTTTGTATAGTTTATCTTCATTAGTTAGAATTTTCGTAAAATCTAAAATATAAATATTATATATATATATATATATTTATCGTTAATGCACTCGAATTGATTCTTATTTTAATATAAAAAATATTAATTAAACCTATATAGTGCACTTATGACCTTTCCTTTGTCATAAGAAAAATACCAAAATTTCTTTGGTGTATCATGCTACCTAAACAATGACTCTACTGCTGTATCATAATTAATACATAACATCATATTAAGACATTAAGACATTAAAAATAAGTGCAAGCAAATATTTTCTACTTTTTTCCTTTTTTTAGAAAATGTCCATTTCACTGAACTACTAATTATACGGGCCCTGACCAAAGTTTTGGTCTTTTCGGAAGAGAAGGTAAATGAAATTATTTGAGGAAATAAAAACCATCTGCTTGGCAAAATCAACCGTTTCCAAATATAAATATTACTTTACTAATTCCATAAATATTTATCTTACAAAATGCCATCCTTGTCTCACTTTCCTAATGAATTAATAAAAAATAATTGAAAAGATACATATAGTATTTTTAATTAAATCTGTATGTTATTATATATAATAACAATAAAATATAAGAAATAATAAATCGTAATAAAGACCACTAACAATTTTATAAGAAAGAAGCGTAATGTTCTAATCTTCTCGTCTCCACGTCCTAAACGTTTGTTATATATCCCTAATTTTGCCTCAATCCACGCAAATTGCTCACTTTTGCCCCCAAAACCCAAAATTCCTCTGTTTTCTCGTCCTCTGTTTCTCCTTCTGTTATCGTCATCTGAAACAGAGAGAGTTGTGTTGTAAAGAAGAACAAGAACAAGAGGAAGAGGAAGAAGAAGAAGAAGAAGAAGAAGGAAGAATGGTGCGTTGCAGTAACAACTTGATCGGCGTGCTGAATGCCGTGACGCTGGCGCTGTCGATCGCCATCCTGGGCAGCGGCATTTGGCTGAGCCACCGCGCCAACTCCACGGACTGCGAGAAGTTCCTGGAGAAGCCCGTCATTGCCCTCGGCGTCTTCCTCCTGCTCGTCTCCCTCGCCGGCCTCGTCGGGGCCTGCTGCCGCAACTCCTGCCTCCTCTGGATCTACCTCTGCGTCATGTTCCTGCTCATCCTCATCCTCTTCTGCTTCACGGTGTTCGCATTCGTCGTCACCAACAAAGGTGCCGGCGAGGTCGTCTCCGGCCGCGGGTTCAAGGAGTACCGCCTCGGCGACTATTCCAACTGGCTCCAGAAGCGGGTCGACAACTCCAAGAACTGGCGCAGGATCAGGAGCTGCCTCCAGGATGCCAAGGTATGCAAGAGCCTTTCGGGGAAGAACGACACGCTCGACCAGTTCGTCAACGAAAACCTCTCACCCATCCAGGTCGCTTTCCTTTTCTCTCTCGTTTTCCTTTGTTAAAGACGCCATTTTTATCGCTTTGCATGAGTCGATTTCAGGTTTTGCGCCTTTTTTTTTTCTTGATGCAAATTAGGGATTTGATTTGGTGATTTATGGCGGTCGACCGCCTTCTCCGACGTAGTGTGGCAAAGATTAGATTTTGTTGATCGGTCTTCTTGGCACTGGACCTGTTTGTGTCAATTCTCAAGTGGATTGATGACTTCGTAATATATAGATTACTCGCATTGCCCCGAATCTTGTTTCTGTAGTAGTTGTCTTGCTTGCTTCCGGGAGGGATTCGAATCGGACTATTAGAGCGTTGGAAACCACTATTTTTTCTTAGACCTCACCAAGTTTGGCCTCTGGAACATTTCTACTTTCCCACAGGATTGATTTATTTATGTATGTTTATGTTCTTATTTAGATCACACTGTTGGTATTAAGATATAGATTGCTGACATAAATCACGCTCTTAATACTCTTGCAAGTTTGACTTTGTGAATCACAATATATTAGGTTTCTTTGATTCATCCAATTAGTATATTTTCTCTCTCTTTTGAGTATTCCGATCTTAATAGTTGCATGGAGACAGTTCGAATTCTTCTCCTATATTGAATTGGTTTTACATATAGCTGTATCTGAAATATCTTCTGCATTGTCTTGTTTTCTCTTTCGATTTCTTGCCAAATGTAGGGTGAAGAAATTTTTGTGGCATATGATTCAGATTTCTTCCCTCCTGGCGAAATTTGGATTCTGACTTGTAAATTCTTTTGGCATCTGAGGATAGATTAAGAATTTTTTATTTGCACATTGATTTTTCAATCCACTATTTCCCAAAAATCCCGCTTTGATAGTGAAGCTTGTCAGCCAACTCTCCAGTTTTGATCTTGGTACATCGATCCGCCAATCATTTGCCACCATCATTTTCAGTCTCTACTTTTTGATGTCATTTTCTTAGTCAAAGTTCTGATACAAAATTCAAGAGATACATAGACGTCAAGTCAGGAGAATCATGTGCAGCAGAAGTCCATTTGTATCCAGCTAAACGAAAGTGCATTTGCATTTTTGTTACCTTTTATCCTTGGAACTGTCCACTAATACCTTCTAAGGAAGTTGGGAAGATGAAATGCAAATATAAAAGAATAGATTGCTTCTTATCCAACATTTTTTTCACTAGTTATTTCTCTCTTCACATCCTCATCAACTTTTTTGCACTAGTTATGTCTCTTATCTTTCTCCTGATTTTAACTTACATGGTAACAGGTCTAACAGATTCATTGATTCATTGAACACTCAAAAGAATTGATTAATGAAACCATCTTAGACTCTTAGTTGATTCATTTTTTTTAATATTTGCTGCATCTAAATAGTAAAGACTTTTAAGCATGTGAAAAGGAGATGGATATGTGCTTTTTTTTTTACTGTCATATGGTTTTTCCCCTAAGTTTATTGCCTTGCAGTATATCTCTGATTGTCATTGTTGTATCTTGCCTAAGCTAAATTGTAGCATAGAAAGCCTGGAATAGTGGAGATTTCTAAAGTATTTTGCACAGGATCAATTGTGCTGTTTACTTTGTGTTCCATTCTTTATTTGCATTTATTGTTGGAAGTAATTCATATCTTCACAAGGTAGACCTGAAAAGAAATCCCTGTTTCTTAGTTCCCTTTGAATACTGATGGCTTTTTTCAGATAGTTGTCTGAAATCATCCTGTAGCCCAAGTAAGCGGTCATGTGCTAAAGTTTTACCTGTGCAACTTGTAGATTCTATTTTTTTCTTCTATTCTTAATTTTTCTTTATGTCCCTACTTCTCTCATGCTATGGATTTTGAAATGTATTTAACATGAATTTTGGCAGTCAAGTTGTACATGATCCTCTGACAATGTTATTCAATATAGTGAACTACTTATATGTTATTTAAAGTTTCCATATTGTTTGCTTATGCAGTCTGGATGCTGCAAGCCCCCTACAGCATGCAATTTTACCTATGTGAGTGCAACTGTTTGGGACAAGCCCACCGGTTTTACTTCATCAAATGTCTCAGACTGCAACACATGGCAAAATGACCCGTCTGTCCTCTGCTATGACTGCCAATCTTGCAAGGCTGGTGTCCTTGCCAACATCAAGAATGACTGGAAGAAGGTTGCCGTTGCCAACATCATATTCCTCATATTTCTCGTTGTGGTATACTCTGTTGGATGTTGCGCCTTCAGAAACAATAGAGAGGACAATTCTTATTGGAGATCTAAACGATACCCGTAAAAAGTGATTAGTCCTTTAGCACACGCTTACTTCTTTCTCTTTCTTTTCTGTATATCCTTGGTGCGAACCTACGCTTTCACTAGAGTATTAGTTTAGGCTATATGCATAGACAGTCACAGTTTTCTCTCTTTTCGGTTTACTTTTCATTCTCAGACTCTCTCTCGTTTATTATAGACAATGTGTTGGCTGAACTGATTGAAGTGGTTGTTTGAGCGATCTTCCTGCTCTATCTTCAGATTTGGTATGAAATTTTATGTCATAAAGTTGTGATTGCTGCTTGCAGAATACACATTGTCACTTGTTCTGTTTGTTCTCAGTTGGAATATATGAAAAATTGGTTCAGTGGATATGTTTGTTTCATTAATTCAGCAAGTGTACACAACTTATTTAGACTTATGTGAAGTAGCGGCCCATTATATGTTTCAATTCAGTAGGTGTCCAGAAGAGAACAATAAGATGATTTATGTTCCAACAGATAGATAGCAAACCCCAAACCAAATATTGCTGATACCTATCATTCATAGCCTTCCTGAAATATGTGGCCACATACCCTGGTGTGACAAATAAGATTATGTTGGGGTTTATAATATACATGGAGAAAGTTCTTCAGTCTCTCTTTTTTTATGTATGAAGAAGAATGAACTCCACATTACATATGAAAGAATATAATCGATCACTATGGTGACAGCTACAAACATGAAACTTCGTTTTGGTGGGCGAAGCATCCATTTGTGACAGGTACAAGACTCTTTTTTTTTTCTTTCTTCTGGTTCTCCTTTTCTTGTTTTTTTACATGTTGAAGGGAAATGAAGAAGCCAGGAACTAATTAAATAATGGATGGCCGGATGCCTCGACTTCACGCCGGTGTTAGCCCGTGCTTCCTTGCAGCTTCCCATACGACGTCAATACGGTCCACATCGATGGCGCCGACCTCATGATGTGTCCATCCTTCTAGGAAGTGGACGACGCCTCCGGCATGGCACGCGTGCACGACTCCTCGCTCCATTGTGTACTGTGGACAACATCAAAGATATGAATTTTTGTTCCAAAGATCAAGCTTAAGCAACTTACAAAGTTCTTAAGGGGGCGTTCTGTTGAGAATAAATAAGTGAATGGCATTAATGCCTCCAACAACTGTGTCAGTTGAATTTACTGAGGGGTTGTGATCTAATTTACCTCACAAGAGCTTAGACCTTGGACGTCCTTGGGAAGCCTCATGGCAGCCAAGTTGCCATACGTGCAGTCCCTCCTGAACCCAATGATCGGGGGCACCACAAATTGGTGGAAATGGGTGCCCGGCGGAGCCCATCGCTGCTCCCTCAGCGCCAGCCATTTGCCAACTATCCATGTCTGCAGAAACATGATTGCATGGTCATTACTTTCTAACCCTCAACAAACCTATTAATGCATGGCTTTGGTGTCTTCATTAATGAGATATCCTTTCAGCAGCAGTGAGGAAGCCCAGTTGTTTGAGACCATGAATTAATGCACATAATTAGCCAGACAAAGGATTACAGCTTGTTAACTTGATGTTTTATTACCTTGCAATTTTGTGCTGCTTGGTACTTGGTGACTTGGACCAGATACTGCTGGCAATCAGCTGGTGCTTCCCTTTGAATCTTCAGAAATCTCTCAGTTGAAAGGGTCAACATCTGTGGACGAGATCAAATTTTGGTTGGATCAGTTGAAAGAGGATGATCATAAGGAGCACTGATGTTGATTACAAATCTGAATTAATGTAAGCTTCTTTTTCCGCAGTACATTGCACTTACTAGCACTCTAATCTTCTTTCTGCAAAGATACAGTGCAATGGCCCTTCCAAGCTTGGATGTTGCACCTGTCAAGAAGACCTCCTTCACGTCCTTCTGGATCTCGTTGAGGATGACGGCCGCGGTCAGCGTGTTGCCGTGTACAACTCGCACCTTCAGGTCCGGGTGCTTGCTCACGAACAGCGTCCCGCCGCCGTTGAGTGATTCATTCTGCCATCAATTGAAAGATAATTCTCAATCTCAAGTCCAAGATCTTGAAGCAAAAAATTACATGATCGTTACACCATTTTCGAGTTTTTACCGATAATGTGTTTCTAAATATCTATAAATAAAAAATGTGCCTATGGCTCGGACACGATCAAGATTATCAAAATCTCGATCTTTTTATATCTGTCTTACGATCTTTTCATATTTAATCCTTTATCGATCTTACGATTTTATTCATAAAACTTTTACGATCTTTCACGAAACGTCACGATCCTTATCCAATATTCGATCTTGCAACTCTCTTAATCTTAAGTAAGATTCTCGATTTTAACAATCTTTGGAGAGGACTATTCTCAATGCTAAACTTCAATGGGACTATCCTCTTGCCCACTTATAGTAGGACCTAATACTGGGACTTGGCTTCAGCAGTAAAAGCCCTGTGTGTGTGTGACCTGGATGATGGGGAGGGGATCCTTCTCTGAAAGGGGGGTTGTATATAACCATTAATGGGCTCACGAGGTGAAGTAATCAGAGCAGGAGACAAGATCTGAAACATTAAATGACACTCACATATCCATCCATCCATACGTCTTCCAACGCTTACACAACGTAGAGGAACCGGGGAGAGGAAGTGAACGAACTAACCTTATTCAATGCCGCGAGGCTAAGAACCTTCACCCCGATCTTGTCAGCCGTCAGGATGGCCTTCTCTATCTGATCATTGATGCCTTCCGTGGCAAATGGCAAAAAGTACTGCATGCATGCATGCAATGCAAGTCTTAGTTTCTATGACTTGGATCCACAAGATGAGATCTATCCAACTACTGAACCTTAACAAGTTACGTACAAAGATCAAGCGAGCAAGGGAGTAGTACCTGGAAGCCGTATCTTGGAACCGCCCAGGTCTGGTGGAGGCGGCCCCTGAGGTTGTAGAAGCTGACCAGGAAGGTCTTGGACCATGCCCACTGGATGAGCATGAAGGAGAAGGCGAGGGGCCACAGCGGCAGGATGACCAGGTGCGTGCCGTATGGCATCGAGCTCACCGATCTAAACGCGAAGGGTACGTGCATGGATGATACCACGTCCACTACGTGCGCCAGGAACACGAAATCTGGAACTTGGTCGTTTTTTCCTGCACTCGTAAAGGAAAATATATCATACATACTGTGTTTATAATTGGTATGTATCACATAGTGCACTGTAAAATGGATCAAGGTTATCAAGTATTTTGCAAGAATACATACAGTGTTTATTATTTTAACCCCACCAGTGCTACTAATTCAGTATTCAGGCGGGAACGGTAAGGTAAATCCTGACCAAATTGGTGGTTTCGGAGCTCGAACCCGGAGCACAGACCCGCTAGTGCCAACAGAACTTAGTTCATACAGTGTTTATTATTATTATTGCTTTGTAACTAGTTAAGTGGTAACAAGGGACTTGTCTTCTTGCAGTATTTTTTGTTGTTCTTCTTATTGTAGGATGACTTTGTGGTGTTACATTTTACTGGACTTTAAAGTCTGGAAGACTAAGTTTTGAATGCTCATTAAAGACAGTGGAATGGATGCCAGTGCAATGGATGCCCTTCTTGCCATGTGAGTCCATATCGTCTAATCTTATCATTCCCCTGACACCAAGTAAATGCACATGTCAAGGGCTAGTGGTCAGGAAGAAGTGGACCAAATCTATGGTTTCCCCATTTTATTGTCTAACAAGTGAATTGAAGTTAAAAAGTAAATATATGGGAAGGAGACTTCCATTTGATCTCCATTTGAGCTTATATATTTTACATATGTAAACAATTAAACCTCCTCAATTTGGCTGACTTGGTTAATGCAAGGAGAAGTGGACCAAATCTATGGTTTCCCCATTTTTAGTGTATAACAAGTGAATTGAAGTGAAAAAGTAAATATATGGGAAGGAGACTTCCATTGATCTCCATTTGAGCTTATATATTTACATATGTAAACAATTAAACCTCCTCAATTTGGCTGACTTGGTTAATGCAAGGAGAAGTGGACCAAATCTATGGTTTCCCCATTTTTAGTGTATAACAAGTGAATTTTGAAAAAGTAAATATATGGGAAGGAGACTTCCATTGATCTCCATTTGAGCTTATATATTTACATATGTAAACAATTAAACCTCCTCAATTTGGCTGACTTGGTTAATGCAAGGAGAAGTGGACCAAATCTATGGTTTCCCCATTTTTAGTGTATAACAAGTGAATTGAAATGAAAAAGTAAATATATGGGAAGGAGACTTCCATTGATCTCCATTTGAGCTTATATATTTACATATGTAAACAATTAAACCTCCTCAATTTGGCTGACTTGGTTAATGCAAGGAGGAGGGATGTCATGTTAAAATCCTTTATCATGACTTTCCTGTCCAAAGAAAATTAATGTGCATATTTAAAGAAGTGGTGCTGGAAGGCCTACCCCTTAATTTTAGGAAACTAAGTTTGCAGGAAATTAATGTGAAGTTCCAGTAAGTATCAGCTTGCATAATCATATTCTCATGGTATGTATAATACGTATATGGGTACTAAATACCTGCGTTAACTTCCTTCTGCAAATCCCATGCCTTGGCATTCAGTGTCTTCCAAATCAAGTCAAAAAGGGGCATGAAAAGGCAGTAGTTGCAGTTCTTCTCCTTGTGATGAAGACTGAGATATCTGAAACAAAAAAGCACAAAAAATGTTGCTTAATCAGTTGCTGATCAACTTGTTCACTTTGAAATGTTTACTGTTAACATAGAAAACTGCAATAATCTGCTTAATTATATATACTTCTCCTGTCAGCCTTCTGAATATCATAATATGCAAGAACTAGGCAACAAATCTCCTTGAAAAAATGTTTTCTTTTCCAGCACATTACATAAAACAGAAGAAACAGTCCTGGTCACTCCTTTTTATTTGGATTTTACTTCTGTTTCTTCTTACAAACTACTATTTCTCTTTTGGTATTGATTACAGACAACTATTTTTAAATTATATAATTCAAAAACAAGACAAAACAATCCAGAACTTCCAATCTACCTCCTTAACACTCAGGAAACGAACTCGACCATAAGATTCATACTATTCAGCTAAAACAACTGCCCATTTGATTTGGATTAGGACGAGAAATCCAAGATCATAAGGTTGAAATTATTGTCATCGGTTAGCATCAACAACAGTTGCAGCTACGAGAGACTTTAATTATTGCCAACTCTTCATGTCCTGGCTATTACTGTTGACATAGGCCCTTGTTAATTCAAGGATTTTGACACTTGGATATCACTCTCTCTCTCTCTCTCTCTCTCTCTCT
>LTAE01001152.1:38249-49024 GCA_001647135.1 Pontederia paniculata | reverse complement strand
ACGATAGTTCATACTCGTGGCGGGTGACGGCTCGCATGATCGAGAGAACTATTCGTGGTGACGGTGTGATGCCCTCGTGTGGGCGAGCGACGGCTCGTGTGGTCGAGGTGTCATGACACGTAGTTCAGCTCATACATAGCATGTTTCAACTCCTGCATTTATTGCAAGTATTTTATTATATGAAGCTATATATGTTACATTTTGATCGTGTTTCTCGATGGTTTTGTTTTTGAGTGGTTTAAATGTTTTATGGATCCACCTCTTACACTCACTGAGCCATTTATGCTCACCCCTCTTATTATTGTTATTTTGTAGGTGAGGAGGAGGAGATACTCCTCGAGGATTGAGGCTATAGATCTCTTGCATGCTCACCGGGCTTAAAAAGGGAAAAATAATTAGGATTGTGTGTGTATATGAGAGTTTGAAGAGTTTTAGACTATATTCTTGTTCATTCTTGTCATATCCATAGAGTTTTGCATATTTGTCGGACCTTGTGCCCGTTTATTTGTTATTTCATTGTTGGAGTGTTGGGAACTCTTTGTGAGGGCATCTGGCCCGTTACATTTATCTGTTATCAATCATTTTACCTTATATGATTCGGGCTTGGCCCTTTATACCTGTTGTATATGTCGCATGGACCAATTTTCAGCAAAGGTCATGCCGAAATTTTCGGAAAATCTTAGAGTTAGTTTATTTTGAGACGTTGGTCTACTATATTGACCGTTATATTATTGAGTTTGAATTTGAAATTGTAGAATGTTGTAACACCCCTGTGTCGCGTCCCGAGCGTCGGGTTCGGGGCGTGACACATTGTGTACAAACCTAAATCTAAGCACACTAACAATCAGCTAGAAATTTGAAGGTTTATTCTACTTCAACAACTCTTTATTAAATCAAATTAAATATTCAGAAAAAACTTGATAACAACCATGAAAATGCTAGACAAAAATTCTCTCTAGTCGTAAATTCAGGCAATATATTGACTTCCTGAATATTAATCAATTCAGGCTCTCTCCTTTTCCCTCTTGACAAATTATATCGCACCAAAAC
Organism: Pontederia paniculata; assembly: GCA_001647135.1. Taxonomy (NCBI): domain Eukaryota; kingdom Viridiplantae; phylum Streptophyta; class Magnoliopsida; order Commelinales; family Pontederiaceae; genus Pontederia; species Pontederia paniculata. Next base: position 47,974 of record LTAE01001152.1, on the reverse strand, counting down.
CTCCAATTGAAACTCACACAATAAGAATAACGATTTACAATTCCGAAGCTAAATGCTGTCATCAAATCACGTAAAAATGTCTCCTTTTCGTTCACACTCGAGAAGAAAAATCCCGATACCAGAACCTGAGATTTCTGCTTCAATTCACACAATTTAACCCCAAAGCCTAAAGCTATCATCAAAACGCATAAAGGTTGTGCCTTTTTGGTTTATGCATCAACATATCTCATAATCACATCAAAATGGATGAAATAACTCCAAAACCAAATTGAAGAGGACAGAAAGAGATAAAGAAGGCGAAAAAGAAGTGCTCACTTGAACTGGTTAGAAAGCTGCCACATGTAGGGGTTGGACCAGGTGAGAGCGGAGAAGACGAAGGAGCCGATCCATATGTTGACGAACCGATCGGGATCGGTGTGGGGGACTCCCGGGTCGCCGCGATAGGGATTGCCAAAGTACTTGTCCATTGCCGGATTGCTTCTCTACTTGCTGCGCCGTTTGCCCTCTATTTCCTGTTTTTTTTCGCCTTAGTTTTCTTTTTTTAAATTTCGGCGAGGAGTCCTGTTCTTTATCGGCGTTTCATCACGAAAGGATGGAGGCCGTGATGAGCGGTCAAGATTTGGCCTACCGTTCAAATTTCAAAGCTTCAACAATTTTTTTCTTGAAAACAAAACACTTGTCTAGGATTTTCTTTTCAATTGATCAGATATTGTATTCGTCTACTTTGGAGAAAAAAGTAATTTTTTGGAATAACAAATTATTTTTGTTGATTATTAAAAAAGAAAATATAAATGAATTAGGCTAAAAATATATGGTGCACTTATGTACATGGTAACATAAAAAAGCACACATATATTTATATTAGGTTTAATGAAGGTATTATTTATTTAAATAAGTAATACTAAATATATGAAAATTATAAAAAATAGGAGAAAAAGATTGATATCCAAAATAAATTTAATAGATAATTAGGTAACATGCTTACTTAAATATGTAGTCTTTTTTTATATAATATGCTTGATTATTTTTTAATCGTGATATACATTTAGCAAACTAATCAAGTTTAACGATGATGTCACTTCTTAAAAAAGAAATGTCATTTTTTTTTTTTACAATAGTCAAATCGGATATGTACAATTTAAATTTGGTAATACTCTTGTATAGTGTCAATACTTTTCTGTATATGTAAATATTATTTATAATGTTTTATAAGAAGTGTCGTTATGCTACACGTACTATATTAAAAATATGTTACACACTCTTTGCTCGCTATATTATATATATATACATATATATATATATATAATTTTTATGATTTAAATTAGTTATTAATAAACTTTTGGGAAATAATAAGTCTTTCACTAGCAATGGTGTGACATAAACAATAAATCTTATCTATAAAAATAATTTTGAACAATTTCATGGTCGGCAAACACAAGATACTTTTCTGTAACACATTAATGAATAATTCTTTGTGCCGTTGGTTATTGCAGATTCTGCCCTTGGACATATGAAGAAATTAAGGTAACTCAGACGTAGAATGCTCTGAATCTTTTTTTTTTCCCTTAAAGAAGACTATGCCTGCTGAGGGCAACATCAAAATTCAGCAAAGAAGCTGAAACAACAGATATTGGAGCCAAAAAGCAGATGAATGGAATTGCTGCTGTGTTAAACGGGTAAACTATATGTTGACTGCTGGGCTATATAATGATCTTTTACAATAAAAGAACATCAGATGCATGTAGTAAAAAAAATTACTGGCTTAGCAAGCAGCTGGTTAGCAATTTGCTTGGCCGGACTTCGAGCCAGCAACATCACTTATAATGTCACTGATCAAGTCCTTAAATATTAACCTCTCAATCTCAAGAACCATTTCACGTGTTTCTGTTCTGCAGTCTGTCCACCCTTGCGTTTGATGGAGAATTTCCTCTCCTGATATGCCATCACCATTATCATCATCAAATAAGCCACCAGACTTCTTGCTGCTCTGCTGTTGGAGCTGATCAATGTCAGAGCACAGCTCTTGTAGCAAGCACTGTCCATTTATCTTCCTGTCCGGAATCTGGAACTGAAGACGGTTGTCGTAGGCAATGAGCTCAAGCTTTTGAGCCAAGATCTCATTGACAGCATCAAAGACAAGCTTCCTGTGGGACTTGTCTGATACAGGCTTCGGCCGGCCAGGTTCGGGTTTCGCAGGCCTGCTCGGCTTCAGTTGTTCAAGAACATAAAACAAGTCAGGATTGATTGCCTGACCTGATGAATGGGTCTGAACTGGGAATCTGCACTTTGATCCAATGTTGAAGTCCTTCTGTAGGAGGCCAGTTGCTTGGAGTATCTCAGCAACATACTTGTGATCAGGGTTCACCATATCGCACTTGAAGGTCGTGGAGTCAGTGGCACGCAGTTGGCCAACAGTCGGCTTTCTGTCTTCCTGTACGAAGTTGATGAGAACTTCTGCTCTCTTCGGGGCGATCACTTCAGAACTCAACTTGGATGGTTTACTGTCAGGTGACCCAGTAAAGGAACAGTAGTTGTCTATGGTTTCATCATCTGTCAAATATTAATACCAAGTGTCAAGAAGCAATCTTTATTTATAACTTGTGACTCAGACTCCTACTCCAATTATGAATCAAATTCCATATAAAGTAAGAAACAAATTTGAAAACAAGTAAGAGAACTAAATTGGATTAACAGTTAAAAATCAGAACCCAACCACAAATTTTAATTACAGTCCAACTACTACCAAGATTCTTGACACTCCGAAATTGAGAAGGAGACGTAGTTTTCACCTTTCGGTGCATTCAAGGTTCTCTTCACGGGAGAAGTTGGAAGCCCGTCTTGGTAAAAGGACGTGTCCAGGACAGACACCGGACTTGTCTGGTCGAATGCAAAACTCAGAATATCCTTATTGGCTGTGTATTCATCGACGATCGGCAGAGAATTCTGAAGAGAAAAAAAAATTATGATCAGAAGTGATGGATTACTTGGCAATGATCATTATCTTCTGAATCTAACTAAAGATGCATACCTTCTGATTCAAAAGTGAAGTTGCATTACTGACAGCCCTGTTTGATGGGCTGTGTAGGCATTGCTGGAGAAAGGCAGACTTCATTTCAATCGAACGGTTGATCCGTATCGCTTCTAAGTCCACCAATGATGTCAGAGTAATGTTCTTGTCAGACCTTTTGGAAATTGCACTCTGGCAACTCGAATTCCTCGTCTCTCTTGAAGTTTCGTTGGCCCTGTCCTCAATTTTCTGAATTTGAGCTTGAGCTTGTTTCAATCTGAACTTGCCTCTTGGGGAAATTGATTCAACTTGTTGCCTGTTTGCAGACAACTTTTGAGCTTTACTCAGTTCAGAAGAATTGTTGGGTTGTTTCTTTTCAGCTTCTGCTCTTCTCTGTTGAAGCCTTGGGCTTACAGAGCAAGAATTTGCCGTGTAGCTTCCATTGTCATCTCTCAGAGAATGTTGAACCTTGGACAAACTCTGCAATGGATTCGAACGAGGTTTCTGGATAGTGATTTCTGCGGCGTGTTTACCGAGTTGCTTATCTGCTGGGAGGAGCATCTGAACATTGAGTAATCTTGGACTGACCCGAGGACTCTGATCTTTATCTGTTTTGCTGGTGGCACAGTCCTTGCTTCTGTCGCATGTACCATTCGTTCGCAGCCTTGGAAGAACTGATTGGTTTCCTCCACTTGGAGAGAGCGGCGGAACACCTGATTTGCTGACAGACTTCGCAGGCGATTCAAGAGCTCTCGGGCTGCCGCTGGACTTGGACGAGTGTTTCCTTGCCGGAGTTTGCTCTCTAAGGTTTCCCTGTGCTGATGGCAACGGCTGCTGTTCGTCATCGTTGGTGGCTTCTAACAGCGCCTTCGCATGCATAGTGTCCAAAATTTGCTTCAGAGCTCTGAGATCTTTATTCGACTGCTGGAACTCGAGCTCCTTTAGCTTCTTCACTATCTCGCTGTAGACAGACGCACTTCGCTGCTTCGTCTTAGCTTCTGGGCATCCAACAACCGTCCGGCGGACGGCACGGCCCCTTTCCTGCTGTACCCATGGAGCTGCTTCTGTTGTGATCCTCGAATTTTGCTTCACAGATGGACCGCAGCTTTTTGCCTTCGTTGCAGATGAATCCTTCGGGGAGCTTTTGGGAGACTCACAGACCTTATTCTCCTTCATGGCTCGTGCTGATTTCGGTGATTTTGCCGCTGGGCTGCTCATGAAACTTCCATTGATTTGCTTGGTGATTGGTTCTTGAGGTTTAGGAAGCTCTTCCAAACCCATGAGCTTTGCAACAAGACCAGGGGGTCTCTTGTAGCTGCCTGGATCCTCATGTAGACTGGAAGCTTTAGAGAGCCTTGGGGTGCTACTTTTGTTCAAGTCCTCCATTAATGTGCTTGCTCTTGAAACAAGGTTAGAACTCCGAAGAGAACCTTCCCTGCTATCAAGTGACAACCTGGGAAGGTCTCTGAGTTTTGCAACAATGGCCTTACTGTCATCTCTAGAATCTATTGGGGTACGAGAGAATTCTCTCCCGTCGCATGAGAACCGAGGAGATTGCCGTGACACTCGATAACACGAGTCTTTTGTCTCTGAGAAGCCACCCAAAGGTGCTTGCTTAAGCTTCAACAGAGCTCTGACGGGTTCATTCAGGTCCTCGGCCACCTTCAGTTTACTGTCAATTCTGGTTGCATAGATCCCTTCTGTTGCTTTTGACAGGAATTGCAGCCTCGGGGAGCTTCTTTGCTTTGCTGTCTGGTCTCTCTCCTCCTCCCTGATCGAAGTTTTGACCGGCAACAAGTTCTTGCCATCTCTTTGCATTGAGTCCTTGACAACATTCCGGAGATCATGATATTGCCGGTCATGCTGAATCGTTGCAGTTTGGCCATTGCTGCATGAGTTGGATTTGGCATCACTTTCATATGCCTTGGTGTTAAGGGAACTTTTCAGGGACCTCTCCTGAAAGAATGTGCGGTCGAAGGAAGCTGCATCTTGCTGCATTGATTTGTTGCAGTCGAGGAAGGAGGATGAGGAGGAGCTGGAAGAAGATGAGCAGGAAGCTCTCGAGGAGTCGATGGAGACCCTCCTGTTTTCGTTCAAACTCTTGCTCAGATTCCTCTCCTGCATTTATAGCTCACATTGTTATGGATGTTTCGGGTGAATGCATCATTTAGTTAGTGATCCTACTCAGGTTGAAGCCTTACCAGTAGAATTTGTTGTGAAGATGAATAAGTTTCTCCATAGTTTCTGCTGTTCGAAAGATTTTGGCCTGTCAAAGAATATACAAACTAAGAGCTACGAAAGAAAGACTGCAAACTAATGCCACGAGTCTGATAGAAATATTCTGTACAGTAGTTTCAGAGTGCTGAAAGAGTTTGCAGATACCAACTGAATGCAACTTAACAAATGATACAGAACAGATTAGGAAAAAAAGTAAACTTTATCTAGGAATTATAACTCTTCTGTATCTTTTAACATTTTGAAAATTGTGGATCCAATCATAACAGGGCATCTTTTGTAAAGTTAATCATCTGAGTACTTCTATTACTTTTTCAGGCATTGCATTCATTCATCAATTACTGGATCAAACAAATGAAAATAGATGCCATAGATGACTTGGACCCATTAGCTCGCGATGATAAAGGTTATTTTATTCGAAACTGTGACACTTAGGAAACACAGGCATCTCAAACAGCTTATCGACTGGTGATTGGTTTGCTTGGATTTGTTACATATAATTCCTGCAAAGGAGGATGTTCTTTCCCCTGTTGCAGTTAGAAGCACTTCATCAAAATTTCATAAAAACACAAAGAATAAAACTGAAGTAGCTTTTAGATTCCGTTTGATGCATAATTGAATGTTTGGTTTTCATCGGTATGCCATTAAAATTCTCATAAGATTAACAAAATGAATGGCTCCTTCACTCTACATACAACTTATTAATGTAATGGCAGCAAACAAACTGATAACTATGTTTCAAAGACTGCAGCAAACTAATAGGGTACCTGAAGAATGCTTTTTATGGTTGTGATCATTGAGTCGCCTTCCGCTTATAAGGTGGTGCCGATCAAACATCTGAAGTATTCCTGTCATGCATCCAATTTGCTTATGCAAGTCTGGATTCTCATCTGCAAACGCATTCAGAATCTTGGCAGGCATCCTGAACTGAACACTTCCAAATCTGACAATCTTTGAGACTTTGACAGCCTTGCTTTCAGAATAGACCGGGGAAGCTTACACGCCTATCAGAACTCCGTCTTCCCAGAGCGTGTTAAAGGAAAAAGAAAGGCACTGAGAAAGACTGAAGCACTTGCAGCAGAGTTCAAGTCCCTATAAATTTGACAGACAAGTGACAACCTTCTCTCTCCGAATTTGCTGATCAAACATCCCCTATCGTCATCTTAACTGTGGAGCTTGGACCGATCCCTTGGACCATAAATGATTAAATGCATTGAAACCAATCAACCTCTTGCCAAGAGACAGCCCATTCCAGTTCACTGAGCACCAACCTCAAAGAAAACTTCCAACAATGAGCTACCCAATAGCCACTATCCCAGAAACCATTCCCCTCCCCCGCCCCAACCTTCACCCCTGAACAGTAGTACAATGAATGTGATTCCTAGACCAAGTTCTCCACACACCAATCACAACAAGAAAAGTGCAGGCATTTGCCTCACAACATACAGACCTGATAAATGAAACCTCACATGGATGTGTCTCACTTCCATGATGAACACCAATGACCCCTGCTCATATAGTGGGAGTGGTTTCTCAAAGTAACCAAATTGTAAACCATGAATGGTTTTATTGACCCTGTAAACTCAGGGAGGGAACATGAGAATTTGGATCAGTGGGGGCACTGCATCATGTGGCCGGGTTAATCATGCCGAGTGGGGTCTCTCGTCATCTGCATGGCCATGTGATGGCCTGTCAGGGAGATAGGTGTTGGTCTGGTACTGCAGTGAAAAAGAAATCTCAAGTGAAGTGCTTCTTCCCTGTGCCATGTTTCAGTCTTTTTCCTTTTAGAATCGAACTTGGAAATTCCTTACTTTATGAATGAAGTTATATGTCGGTAAGAGCAATCTCTTAATTTACGAATGAGATTATATGTCATTGCATCAAAGACACATTCCCTGTCTGGTTATTTACCAGAGAACACGCTTTCTTTCTTGTTGACAGGTCTTACTAATTTGCTATGGCGCACCAGCTTCATGCATGAGCTGTCTTCTTTTGATGGTCGGTACTTTAATCCCTTCTACTTGCACGTAATACTGACATTAGTGTTCTGTACTGCAGGTTTAGGCCATTCTGAATTCATGATACTGAAACAAATGACATGAATTCACTGCACATGCATGCTAATTTATTGATATCGAGGTTGCATTATCATCACTAATTATCTGAAAATTACAGCAAGAAACAATTTTTCAAAGACTTGTGGGATTGGAGTACTCTTCATTTTTACCCTTGTCATTTTATCTGTAAACAAGAACCTGGAAATCGAATAATCTTTTCTTCATTAGAACAGCAAGTAGCATTCATTGCTGTTGACATGTCTCGTCAATGAAATATACTGTTCTATATCTTTACGAAATGGTGTGTTTCCAGGTTAATTACCTCAGTCTGGAGCAGTCTAACCAACTGCATGGTCCATGACCAGTCTGGATATTTTTATCACGACTGACTGGTAATCAATTGGTTGAACTGTGACTTCAGTGAGGTGGCCCAGTAAACAGTTCCGGAGACAGCAAAAGGGCAGCATGCATTCTTCAGAACCTATCTCCAATGGGGTCTGCACTGCATACTGGATCTTGCACCCTTCCAGAAACTATAAACTGGTACTGAACAGTCAAATGTCTATTAGCACAGTGCAGCAATATGAGTATTTTTGGCCTTAAAATAGCATGTTTAATACTGCAAAGAGATGAGACCTTTTTAATTGCTATCCACTCAGCTACAACTTAATTAGAAGGATGTGCCCTTCAAGTAGGGTCTTATTGCATGATGTCTAGTGGTTTAAGGAAGCAGAAAGCAACATCTGAAATACATTGGAACAATGCAATTTGTGCAATGGACTAGCTAGATATCAATTCTATAGCTTTTGGTAAAAGGAAATTTGAAGGAACCTCCAGCTGCAACTGTTCAGTAAGCCATTTAGGCCTCTTCTGTTTTTTCTAATCTACAACCATGGCATATGTAGAATTCCAATTTCTAAATTTCTGAACAAAACCATTTCTTGTAACCATCCTTAATGGATCATGCACTCTCCTTCTCTTTTTTATCAGACAACCAAAAAGCTCTGAAATAAACTATATATCATTGCCAGCTACCCATGCAGGTATGATATTTATTCTCTGTTGCATGTTCATGGCATATGCATATAAATGACACATATCTATATAGCACAATTATATGCTAATAAAGTATATACCTTATAAATAGAAATGATTGGGTATATATTAGGTGGTACAACTATATGTATTAATTTGTTATAGGTGTAATGTAGTAATTATTAGCTGAATTGGGATGTCATATATGAAGGAATAATTAGGAGGGAGAGGGACCAATTGAATTGTATAAGTGAGAGGAAGGAAGAGGAGGATGAGGCCTTGTTAATTAGATAAGAATAAGAGAAGCAAGAGCACATGCACAAAGTGCAAAGGGCACATGGGTCGTTAGAGAGTGAGAGAAGGGAGGAGAGAGAGAGAGGGGGAGGGAGAGAGAGAGTGGCAGAACCATCTAACAAAGGCCTAATAATCCAAGGGCATGTTCCAATCAAAGACCATGCCACTAGAACAACTAGGTCTGACACATGATCCATCGCCTACATTATATATGGTGCCTGCCCTACATGTTACTACCACTTCTATCATTACTGGTTATAATTAGTTTACCAAAATGTTCCATAGAAGATGTTAAAATATTAATACTAGTTATTATTAGTGATCAATGAGAATGGACCACATTAATATGCCGGGATACATGTTGCATTTTTTTATTCAACCGTGAAAACTTACATTTTTTTGGTAGTTAATTCATATTGAGATTTAAAATATGATTCGTTTTTTTTAGATATATGTGATTCGTTTTTTTTAAATATATATGATTCATGCGAAAAGCATGCCAAAAGTGATACACCCATTAAATATTAATTTGAAGCGAATAATACATTTAATTCAAATTTACAATAATTTATTCCTTTTAATTTACCTTCTATAACTCTAGGGAACGTTTCTATAGAGATAATTTTTCTCAATAATATCATATTAAATTATCTAAGTCCATCATATTATCTTGTTTACTTATTTTAATTTACATATAATTTGCATTGTCTGACAATATAGATTATCAATGAAATGACAATCTAAATTGTATATGAACGAGGTAGAATCTATATTGTCACTTGGTTGATAATCTATTATATTTATTTTTTTCATATTTTTTAAGATTTTATTCAAATAAATAATAAAAATAATCCAATAAATAATAATATACTATAATTTATTATTATTATCATTATTATTATTTCTATTAATTAAATATAGGAGGTTATTCAATATTATAAATAAATACTTATTATCGATTATTTTAATATGATAATAATTTATCATTATCATTTTTAGAAAATAATATACTATTTATTTTATAAATTTATTTATCTGGTATATAATTTATGAGTTTAGAATATATATATATATATATATATATATATATATATGCC
>LTAE01001152.1:0-37123 GCA_001647135.1 Pontederia paniculata | reverse complement strand
TTTTTTTCTCTCCGCTCTCACAAAATATTTTATTTTGCATTATCTTAATTTAATAATATATTTTTATTAGTTAACTCAACTATAAAATTAAAACTTATTATTTTCGTTATTTAAAATAATAATATAATATAATGAGTTTAATTATAATATTTAATATTTATTTAAAGTATATAATTTAGTATTATTTATTATTTTCTCTTTTTTCATAATATTATATTTTTATTAGATATTTAAAAATAATAAATGTCATAATTTTTTGTTTAACTTAATTATTATCTACTATAAAAAATCATATTTTATCATTCTAATTCTCATATTCTATCCAAACACTCAACTGAACTAATCTATCAAATCAATTTTTTAATCTTCATCATTACATTTTAATTCATCCAAACACTATTAGAACTAGTCTATCAAATCAACTATTCATCAAAAACTTGAAAGAACCTAAGTTCTACTTGCCAAACTATACCTAAAAAACTCTCAGTTTCTTGAGAAAAAAAAAAAGTTGTGATGGATATATGGTGCGGGTACTAAAGCACGGCTCCACCACCATGCCCTATTTTGTTCCCTGGATCATTCCTCACCACGACCATGGCGTACCTTTTCTTCAAGTACATACGTCCCAGCTGTGATGGTGGTTGCATTGCATCTGGTTTTTCCATATGCTCCACAGTTTTCCACCTCTGTTTCTGTCCTCCCCCTTAATTCAATTTGAAGTTGATTCTTTAACCCCTGCGAAGTTTATTCAACTTTGATTTCAATGGATAAAGCATAATTGTGATACGCAATATGTATGTTTTAGTCACGAAATGCTAATATCTTATCACATTATATATATATTGAATACAAATAAATGTGCTACCTACTTAAATAGATAAGATTAGGGATGATATTCGGAGATCTCCGCGGAAATTTTTTTATCGGAACCTCGACTTTGGATAATTTTTTTCTCTGTGGAGGCAGGATGGAGGGCATAAATTCGGAGATCGGGTGGGGAATATTGCCCCCGCCCCGCGGACCTCCGATCCTCGCACATTATTAAAATATTTTAAAATTAATTATATCAATATAATCCTATTTAAGTAGTATTAAGAATTTATTCATAAATATAAATTATAATATTTAAATACATATTTGTATAAAATATTATTTTTTATTATATATATTTTTTAAAAAAATTTATTTTTTGTTAAACTGTGGGAAATGAGGACTCGCGTGAAGTTTCGAGGATCCGCGGGGATGAGAGTTAGAAATTTAATTATTCCGCCACGGGGATTTGAGGCGGGGCTGGGGATGAGGACGAGTTGGCGGAGTCGAGGGCGAGGGGAGGGTGGGACATATCCCCTGCTTCGAACAGGGCGGGTCTTATCTCTAGATAAGACTATATTATTTATCCTTTCAATTGTAAGACATATGTATTTTAAATTTTTTTTTCTCTAACTTCTTTTGTGTTAATAGAAAATTTAATATCTTATAGTTGAAAATATATGTAATATAACATTACTTACAGGTAGCACATTCGTTAAATTCATATTTGTGTTATTACTATCTTAAAATAATATCGTTGTAAGTGAGAGACATATCCTTCATAAATTAAGAGATCTTCCATTCTCAATATGAAATTGTTCATACTCGTAATTTTTTGCGAGAGAAAAAAAGGTGATTATGTTATATACTTGTACCGGGCCAAAATTTCATTTTATCCGATTATAAAGGAAGGCTCATAGTCTGATATAAGAAAAATAAAAAAAAATTAAAAATAAAGGGATACATAAAATTTCACTAGTGGAATTAAAACTGAAATCTCGTGTTAGACTCAAGTCGAAGGATGAGTCACTGCATCACGCCCTTATTTCCATTTTTTTTAGTCCTTACTTTTACCTTTTGTGTAGGCTGACCCATGAAAATTTTATTACAGGCCAAGCTTTAAATCTCCTCGTAGATCAAGATATAAAATCCTCAAAAATGTTTAGAGATTCTGTTTTCAGAAAGTTATCTTACTACTATTTTTTAGTTGGGTTATTTCCCTTATAATACTGGAGAGAGATATAACTCCAAGTTTCTAGATCGGCAAAGCAGTTCCAACATTTAACTTCATTTGGTTCTCCATCACCTTTTTGTTAATAAAATTATATTTTTTATCCCTTATTTATTAATAAAAGAATAAATAAGTTCATCTCTCCTCTCCACAAATTGCTAGCTAGACGATAATTTTGGGAGGGGGAGGAGAATCAAAATAGATATAGTTATCATTTTTTTTAATATTTTATGTATAAAATACACTTTTTTTTGGAAAGTAGCCTCTCTTCGTCCCTATGGACGCAAGCTCCGTTTGGTGTTGCTTTTAAAACCTATTAAGAAGCACAATTAGTTTTTTTCATTAATATTTGGTAAGTATTCTTTTATTTACTTTTTTACAAAATTTCTTTACATCACAACTTCTTTATCTGTTTTTTTACAAAGAATCAGGTGATCCTGTGAAGAAAAACTCCGTGCATCAAAGTTTGTTTACTTTTTTTCACTATTTCATTATTTTCCCCATAATTCCAATTTTGTTTATTTTCTTAAAAAATAAAAAATGCTTTAATATCCATTCAATATTAAAGCTGAAAAAGAATGTAATTTGATAAATATAAAAGATAGATTTCTGGAAAACTAAGATGAAAAATAAATCTCAATTACTTTTGTTTTGGTTGAGAAATTGTAAGGTTATGTTTGTCCGATTTTATACTTTGAGGATATAATTAAAAATTTGCGATAGTTCAAAATAGATTGAAAGTAAATAATCCTTTTTAGTTCAGTAATTTCTTCCTTTTTAACAGAGAGATTCTATTCGAGCTTCTATTCAATACTTATGAACCCTATTTTTCATAAAAAAAGATGAACTTGTCATACAACTCGAAAATTGATTTGGAGTTCCGAGAGAATAATGATTTCGTATTACATCAGACAAAAGTCTCGCTTTTACACCCGATCCATACAAGTTTCCTTGTGCCTTCAAAAAAAGACCTCTTTGATTCACATATGGTGTTTGTTTCCTTTTCTAATATTTTCTTTTTCTATCATATTACGACTTCCAAAAGTATATTATTATTAATATTATTTCATACACACATGGCTATCAAAGTCTTATTTTGAAGACCAACGGGGTTGGAGTGGAGTGGTCAGCGGCTCCTCCACGCTTAAGCAGATGTCTCGAGTTCGAGCCTCAGTGAACGCAGAAAATTCCCGTTGGAAGCCTCACCTGCCATAGCCAGACACGTCACCCGGGGCGACACCAGAATAGTCAGGCTCGATGGTGAGCCGAGACTCCAACTCGTGATCAAGTGCGCACAACCGTTAGCGCCGCGTGAGTTGAGAAATCGACACCGCTTCCCGGACACTGGGTGGCAAACAACAAAAAAAAGTCTTATTTCGAAGTATAACAATTTGTAGTCACAATTTGTGACATGTATCATTTCTTTGACGTATCATTCTAAAGAAAAAAAAATGGCACACAGTTTGCGTGCGCTGGTTTGTAATGTGCGCGCAACAGGAGTCGACGCGTGACGGTGTCGGGGACACGCCTCGTCAACACCATCCTTTTCCTATGGACGCGGCCGTGACATCAAAGCCCCGCCCCCCGTCTCAGTAACACTAACACTCCAACCCCGAGCAAGGTTACAAGGTGGTAAAGCGTCAACGACGACTCGGCTCACAAGCCCTCAACTTGTTTGACGAAATGCCCCCACCGGCGGCGTCCGAGGGGTTGTTATCCCAATGGAGCAGGGGCTCAGGGGGGTGGCGCGCCCGCGCGCGCCCCATGGGCATGTGGATGTGGGGTATGGGGGTGGATGGAGAGACAGGAGCACCGCGGTTGGCGCCGGTGCTGGCCGCCTGATTTCCTTGTAGCAAACAGGCCATGTGTTCCCCAGAGTTATGGTGCGTGTCCTCATCCGGCAGCAGCCACCGCTGGAAAACAAATGTAGCCATCACTCCCCCCACTCTCCACTACTGCTGCTGCTGCTACTACCACCACCACCAGCTATTGCTCCATTTGATGTTACTGAAGCTACACAGTAACATGAAACAACTTGGAGGTGAAACTTAATTCCAACTTTACATTACAATAAACACTAATTAACTTTGGATAACATTATTGCGACTTTAAAACATACTATGCCCAAACAAAAATAAAATGGTCAAATATCAATAATATTTTTCAGAGTTTCAACAATTCCCTTGACTTTTTAAAAAAAATTAAGTTGTACAGTTCCCTTAACTTGGAGGTGAAACTTAATGCCAATTTACATTACAATAAACACTAATTAACTTTGGATAGCATTATTGCGACTTTAAACTTGTATAATTTCCTTAACTTCAAAAAAAATAATTAAATTTAATTGGCATAATTAGTAAAACTGTATTTCAGAATTGAAAGAATTTAATAGCTCCGAATTCAATTTCTGAAGTTACTTTTTTCTCAACTTTTAATTAACCGTATGCTTTTATCCCAACCTGGTACCAAAAAAAAATTAGACAACTTTGGTACTGTTATTTTTCAGTTTTTTTTTTCTAAGTCGGTTTACTCTCCACTGCTAGACAGGGGCGCTGATTTCATTTCTTAATACATTAAGGGTAAAATTTAATTTAATAAAAAGAAAAATAATGAAAACATTTGAATTTAAATGAGGTAAGTAACTACAATTTAAGAATTATTTCAACGAGAGCTACAATTTGGCAATAGGAAGGAGGCTCATGGGCAAACTATAGAAAAAAAAATAAAAATACAAAACATAATTCCACCAACAATAATTAAATTCAGAATCTCTTGATTTACTTATCATTCTCCACCACTCACCCATTAACAAGCTGATCAAGTTTGCAAGCTGGGATTGGGCTTGCAACCTTCGGCTGTATGGACCGGTAGGCAAGGACTAATTACTCATATTTATTGGCTTCTCTAATGTTAGATCTTGTCGGCAGCAGGTTCCTTCGGAGTTTGGACACTAATTTGCAAAGCAAGGGTGTTAAGCTTTAAAATTTATTTTACTTCATTTTCAGAGTTCTAAAATCTTTTAAGCCATAGAATTTTACAATATCTAACTCTCAATAATCAGCAAGAATCTTGCCTTTAGTCCTTGAAATTATACAAAGTCCTCTAACCCAAACTTGAACTCTGCAACTATCAGCAGAATATCTACTCATTGCACCCAAATTCAAATGCACTTATTATTACCCTCCATAAATTAAATTATCAGCAAGAGTATTCGCACAGAAAGCAGCAAAAGAGAGACCAAAAAGTAAATGTAGGTTCCCAGACAAATCATCTGTGATATTCATTTGCAATACATGACGCGATTAAATACGATACTCCCATCACCTCAAAGAATGGGAGAAGCTCGTAATTTACATAACTTTATCTACCTCATAAAAAAAATGAAAGCTACAGAAAGCCAAATATAGAACATCTCTGAAATTATACAGTAATCCAAAAATATTGGATACACATGTCATTAGTGGTCACAATGTAGGATCCAGTTTCATCTTGCTACAAAATGTGCCATGAACCTTATCAGAAGTTATTCACAGCCTGGAAGTTTGCTAAAACAAGTGATAACTTGGATATGACTGAACCAATGCCAAGCAACTTACCATAGTTGATAAATGAGTACACACAACAAAACTCCTGTTCTCACCTAAAACCAAAGAAGAATAACAATTTCAATTCCTGGTTTTTATTCTTTGCATATCAAACAAATAAACTAGAAGGTTAAGTTTGCAACCTAGGCCCAGAGCAGCAGTTTTACTTTCTCCGTTTACATTCTGTGTATCTAGCCAGGCACAGAAGAATACTGTAATTGATCAATGCGTCGATTGTGTTTCCAGGATGGATTTTCCGGTGTAACTGGATGCTGCCCAAATGGGTGTGTCTTCACATAATGCTGTACATCATTAGCCATAGCAAGCCCTTCAAGATAGATTCTTATATCTCCTTGTGGTCCTGCTTATCAACATGGAGTTAGTGGAGATCACCCAATATAAAAATTCATGCTAGCACATTCTTTCTAATCTTTCATTTCCGTCCTTTGAATAATATAAGGCACATATTACCAAAAACTTACCTAGAGAACAGTCATGCTCATCAGTAAATTTGTAGGCACAGGGAAAGACAGCTGTGTAAGGCTAAACAACAACAAAGAAAAATTAAATTTTATCCAAATATCAAGAAGTAAATCTAATGTGGATGATAACACATTGGCGACGGAAGAAAAAAAGGGAAAAGAATCACCACGATACTGGATTACTTACAGGGTTGCGCATGGACTTATAAGGAGAATCATCCAATAGCAGTGTGTTTGACTCCGTGTAGATTCCCCTCCTCCATGGAAGACCACGTTCTTCTTTGTTCCATAGCTTTTTCAATTCCTTTAAAAACAATGGTTTTTGCATGTTCTCAATTGTGGTGAACCCAGTAAAGGTGCATTTTGATTGATCCTGATGGTTGGAAAAATATACAAGAACTCAAGTCAATTAAGAGTCAGCAAATAAGAACAACAGGACTCTAAGCATGAAGCAGTGCAAGCTGCACCTTGTGCATACTGGCCATGTTCAGACATCATGGTTGTGTGAATTGAACAAAAGCCATAAGTAGCAAATATCACTTTTATTTGAATGTAGAAGAAAGTGAAGAAACTTGAATATTAATAATCATGGTTAAGCCTTAGTAAATATATCCCTTTGCTCCCAATGGCAAGACAACTATTGTGCAAGTAGGAGACCTTAAAAGAAGGTTCAACTCAGTATAAGAAGGTGAAGCTTGGAGCCGATGGACCAGTCTACAAAAGCTCAGACACATGGGTCACAACTCACAAATTCGTCTAAATTTATAGTGATTGGTCAAATCTTATGCAGATTATGAACAAAGAAATTGGCTTTGATTGAGCTATTAGAAACATTGTTTTTTAGGAGAAATAGATTGTCTACCACTTGCCATTAACATCCCATTTTATTGAATTTTTTTTGGTGTTATTTATGCTACAAAAGTGACTATGTATTTACGATCAGATCACCATTGGTTTGGATTGTTGGCAATTGCAATCACATAAGAATCCTTTTTAAAGGGTAGACAGGAATCTTTTTTGAGATAGTTGAGTCGAGACTGTACATGAAAAAAAAACAATGTGACTGATTTGGTAGTTAATTTAAATAAAATATCTGACTACGATATCTTTTGAGAGGATTCATCTCTGAAAATCTTCCAGCTCTTCTACCAAGATATTCTGGATTCTGTGCTAATAGATAAAATTGTGTACTCTTTGAAAGAAAGTCAACTCATGGAAAAAAAGGCAGGTTAATAACAAAGTTTACAAACCACAATATCATGCCACTTTACAGCAGAACTTGATACCTTAGCGAAGGCTTCAAGGTAATGCTTGCCAAAATTTCAATAAAACCAATAATGTGGACGATATTAATTAAACATTAACGGGTTTCAGAGCATTTTTTTTTGAAGTAAAATAATGCCTACTGAGTTGTAGTTATCCTAGTATATTCAAAGAACGGGAATGTACTGAACCAGTGTCATGATTCCGAACTCTAGCATAGGATGATGCAATCAAGTCTCTTTCACGATGATAACTGCCAGGTCCTTATCTGATATAGGCTACAGAATAGTTAGGAGTCATAAATGTCTTAGTCAAGTTAAAATTTTATATTATTAATTTTTAGTATTTTAGTTGGAGTCAACCACTTGGTTATAAAAGCCTATAAATAGCCTCAACTCCTTTTTCGACAATCAATAATCAATTCATTCAATTATTCTTTCTAGTGACCTATTGACCCGTGTGGTGTTATGCTTGATGGTGTTGCAAGCTAACTATTCAAGTTTCTTTTAGAGAAACTACAAGTTTTTGGTGGTGCTTTCGAACCATCGACCTATTTTGAGACTCGCCTGAAAATTGTAATCTCCATTTTTTAGATCCCCCGCTAAGCCAAGTGGTATTAGATCCTTCAAAGAGATTTTGAAGTTCATTTTCCTCTCTATCATATATCAACGAGAGGTCAAAATAAAGGAAATTACAACTTTTGGGCGAGTATCCTCAAAAGAAGTTGATAATCCAAAGCACCATTAAAAACTTGATATATTATTTTACAACACCTTCATATATGAACCCCGGAGTCCACCAAAGAAGATAACACCACACATGTCACTAAACAAAACGGAATGAATTGATTATTGATTACCAATAAAGGAGCTGATGCCTATTCATAGGTTTTACAACCAAATGTTTGACTACAACTAAAAGACTAAACAAAAGTATTAAAAGAAAATAAAATAAGACATCGACTTAATTAAAACTCTTATGACTCCTAACTACTCTTTGTCCTACATCAAATCTACACAGGAAAAGGCGCCTTATTGCTCGTTATACTCTACATAAGGAACAATTTTTTTAGGGGGGCAACTTAAAGAAATGATGTATGGCCCTTTAGGTGAAAAAAGAGAGATTCAAGTTTTAATTTCTTGGACAAAGTTCAGACAACATAATTACCACGTAGACTGGAAAGGTGATTATCTAAATCCACATATTAAGATTATTCATGCTTAATCAAGATACAACATAAATAACAATGGTATTTATTTTCTGCATTTTTTTTGAGAAAATTTTTCACAAAATCTTAGATGGTGCATGGAACTGAATTTCACAAGTGACCTTAGAAAAGATTACATCTTGGCCAGGTAAGGCAATAAAGTAATTGGAGTTACCAAAAGTGAGAAGAATACTAATAGAACATATAGATCTAATCAGAAGAAATAAATAAGTAGTTTCAAAGTCAATCAGTAGTAGACATACATACCCAACAAAATAACAAATCACGTTTCATGTCTCCCATAATATAATTAACCATCTCGTCGACATTATTTCTGTAGAACAATTGAAGCCCATCATTTGAAGCCAAAGCACAAATTCACATTGCAACACGCAAGTATAGTAGCAACTGAATGATATTTACTTCTACAGAAGAAAGGGAAGAAAAACCCAAACTAAATAAAATCGGTAAAATGAGTGGAAAAGAAGTTCGCAGGCTTACTGTTTTTTTGAAGACCAAACCCCTACTTCAAACCTTTCAAAGCAGAACTTCATGAAGTCTTCACAGAATGGTCTCTTGAAAACTGTAAGCATAACTTCCTTCATTAGAACTTTAGTTTTGAAATAGAACATAAAGAAAGCATGTAGTGTCTTCAAAAGTTGACAACAACACTCACCTGCTTTTCCATTAATTCTTGTATGAGCATTAAGAGTATTTTTATAGTCAAAAACAACATCAGCAAGTATACCATTGAGGTCAAGGACTAACAACTTTTTCTGCATTTGACTTAGTAATGTCCTTTCGGGTGATAAGTGCCATGACCAAGCTCTTTTGTCATGGTTCATATATGCATTTGAGGAGGAAGCCTGATATGTGACACAGCTTTGAAATTGGTCAGATACACTACCAGTGCCATAATAATTAGGTTGATCTGTGATGCGCCTTTGAAATTGGTCAGATACACAAACAGTATCATAACAATTAGGAGTTTCATATTTCACAGGTGGCATTGAAGTAGCCGGCATCCTGTTTCTTATATGGTCATTCCAACATCCATGTCCATTCATGTATCTCAGCTTATCCTCTTGTACCTGTTGAGGTCCTGGGGTTGTTGACATGAATAAAATTATTTAGAAGTATTTGAAGAACAAAAATGAAATAAACGTGAAAATTAGAAGTATTTGAAGAAGACAAAAAGAATAACTTATTGAGCGCCCAAAAATCTGGTTTTCTGACTAATTGGTGAACATTGCAAATTAATAAGTGCTGATGACATGAATTCAGAAATCCATCAATTTATCTCTCTTGAAGAACTTTATCTTAATAAATGTTAACATGGGAAAAATCACAGATTGGTCAGCAATGCCAGAATACCTCATCATAATGAATCAGAAAAAGTTCTGAAGTGCATCATATATCTGAAATTTCAACTTACAAGCCAACTAACATCTTTATCATTCTAGTCTAATTTTCAGTTACAATTTCTCAAGGTGAAGGGCAACTGATACAACCTCTTGATTGATTTCATTAAAAAATTTGCATCTTTTTCGTGTTCTAGTATGCAATATTCTCAACGCGACTATGGAAAAAACGTTCGTTCCGTTTTTTCCCCTCTCCACACGAAGAAAAATAATACGCAACTCCAATTTCATTCAAACCCTAGAGGTCTAAAATCAACATAACTAACAAGCGCGCAGTCTTCCCACATCTATACACAAAACAGAAACACATACAAGGTAAAAAGGGATTCACATCCTTATAGGATTCATGGTCCATCAAAAGCCTCAAATAACATTAACCAAAAACCAACTGAAACCTCATCTTCTCACTCCCCCCGGGATACAAAGAACAAATTAGGGAAAAGACCAAAGAAATCAGAATTTATTGCACCAAATTCCAACCGCCCATGGCGTTGAACGAATGCAAAGAGATCAAAAGAGGTTATTTGGGGGCCAAACCTGAGGGGAAGCCACGGTGAGCGTTGCTGCCGTGGATGTCGCGCCTCCATCGCGGCCATCCCCTCGCTTCGCCCGCCGGCGGCTCCCTCCTCCTCTCCCACTCGCGCTCGTGAGACCACGGCGGTCGCATCGTCCCCGCCGCCGCCGCCGTCGTGGTCTAATTTTGGGGCTGCGGAACGAGGACCCGAGGGCGCCGATCGGATCCGATTATAGATCTCGGCTCATCCACGGCGGGTGGCGCTGTCGGGCCCGAGAACACGTGGGCCTTCGATCTCTGTGGACCCCACTTCGTCCTCCCCGAGGATATTTGTTGAAGCCTTTGGAAATATCTAACAGCGTCTTGTCCCCAAATGGTTAAAAATAATGGGAAAAAAAAGTGTAATGTTTTAGACAAGAATACATATCGTTTTCCTAATTGGATTGGCCACAAGATTTGCTGACGTCATAGATGCTCTTTTTTTGTGTTGCTGGAATTAATTTTTTGAAAAAAAATGTTTTAGAGCATTTTTTAAATTACCTATTTTTTTATTTGTTTGTTTGCATATAAATGTATATTTTTAAATGGGTTTAATGGAGGTGAAACACCCCTCCATGTGTTTCACCGTGAAACGCCTATATGGTCAACCGTCTACTTTTAAATACGCGGTTTAGATTAAAAGAGGAGAGAGAAAGTTGTTATATTATTTTAGTTAGGTGGTTTTAAGTTGTTTTTAATCTAAACCATATACTTAAAAGTAGACGGTTGATCATACAGGCGTTTCACTGTGAAACACATGGAGGGGTGTTTCACCTCCATTAAACCCTTTTTAAATTTATATGATTGTATTAGTGTGTGATCTGAAATATCTTCTACAACAAAGAAGGATTTTTTCCCTTCAAAAATTGTTATGAAGTCGAGCGAACTATTTTTTCCGCGATAAATAAAAAATGTTTTCTGAAAAGAGGGACAACTTCAGAAGATTTTTCATGAATAATCTTTCTCTTTTTAATTTATTTTTTCCCTGTTTTGTACTAGACAATAACGAGGTACCAACTTGTGGTTTTGTTTTTCTATACACCATATAGCGTTACAACTTGTGACCCATTTTCTTGGGGGATCAAGTACCAACTTGTGACTTTGATAACTACTGAAATCGCCGAGAAAAGCTAAAAAAAAGAAACTATCAGAAAAAGGAAAAGAAAAAATCACTATGAAATGTTGAAGTATGAACTAATAATTATATTCAGCAAAAATATGCACAAGAAAAGACATTGCTGGGAAACAACTGATTTGCCAAAAATGAAGGAATTTTTTTTTAAATCTAGCACATTGAAACATAACAAAGTGTTCAACAACTCGCCAAGTTCCTTTCCACTCTTAATATCACATATTTATTTTCATTTTCTTTTTTCTCCTTTCTTTAAATTTCCATTTCTCTTCATAAGTCTTCATCTGCTTATGCATTGCAAGAAGGAATCCTCCCAGAGAAGATGTTTAGTACAAGCATAAAGTGTAGTATGTCACAGCAGAGCAAAGTGATAAATGCAGATTTCTTTCGGAGTTCCTGAAACTAAAAGTGATACTGGCCCTGTCTGTCTAGCTCCTAAGCAAGATTTCAGAGTGCTATCCTTCATGATTCAACTGCTTCCAGTGCCAACAACATCAGAGCTATTTATCAGCTGGAAAAGAATGCTCAGTGTTCTCGTGGCTTTTGCATGGAATGGATGACAAAATTCATCTCTTAAGTGAGCAACATTCTGGATGGGCTTCTGAGTCCTGACATAAGAAACACAGAATTAATGACGATTTAGTGACCCCAACTCTCATTTGCTGTCTTCATAAGAAATATATATGAGGATACATAGAGAACAAGCTTCTCCAAAGAGCTTTAACCCAATAAAAAAAACTTCTCCAAATAACTTTATAGGTGATGTCTTGGGATATCAATAGTATCATCAATAACATGCACAACTATACTAGTTCATGAACCTTTGTGCTCAACAAGATAGAAACATGAAAAGGGTAGAGAGAAGGCATCCATGTCCACAGGCATGCAAGCTAGCTTGTTCTAGGCAATATGTACAATATCCTTCATAGAAACACTTCAAGTCACATGGGGAAGGGTGTAACTATAACATCCTTCAATTATGAAAACATGCTGCTAATTAGATAAGTTGAAGAATGCGTCCAGTTTATTTTATGTGGCATCAGCATGCATGAGTCAAAACCACAGAAGTATACTTCTTGATAACAATGTACTTGGTCTTTTTTTTCTTCTGACAAGGAACTCATTCTCTACTTTTAATAAATTGAAATAAATGTTTATACAAGTTTTATAATTGAATATGAATTTATTACTATATTACCCTTTTTAGGGTTATTTACTCATTTTCAATTGCTATCATCAAGATCTTTTTTTCTTTTTGAATGAGACCTCCTTTATACAACACATTTCTTATAAGAACCAAGTGTCATTATATTAGCTTTATTCTCAAATCAAAGAAACACCAGAAGACCACATTAACATTTTTCTTGAAGGGGACGATGAAAATTAAAAAAAAATGTACCATAAAAAAGACAACCAAGAGGTAGAGATAAGTTTCTCTTAGGTTATATAAGAATTTCAAATAACAAAATATCAGCTGCATATAATCACTGCCACAAGAAGAGCCTCGTGGCATCTTATTCTAAGAAAGCATCTAATAAAAAGAAATTGTCACACAGTATACGCATCATGATATGATCATCAGTGAAACTCGCCCAGATTTCCATGTTTATTATTCTATGAATTGTCACATGTAATTTAAAACGAGTGCTGTAAAATAATATCATCCAACAACAAAGAAACTCATGAACGGAATTGAACTAACAATTAATGAGACAATAGTATATCAGAAATATTTTTTTTAAATTGAACTGCACATTCATAATTCGAGTAAAACGTATTATCCTACAAGAGAAGTAATGAAAATTGAAAACCATGCTAAGAGTATGGTCTATGCAACAAGGACTAAGTTCATTTCCATCAAACATTTGAAGCAAGCAGAGTTCAAAAGATAGGTTAAAACAAATTACCCTATCCACATAAATAAAGGATTGCAATAAAATTAAGGTTGATCATGGCAATCATTCAAAATCTATTTCACATTTTGTCTTAATAAATTGAAAGATGAATATCTTTCAATTGAACTGACCACGTTATATCAGCAGACAGATTATCTTACCTTTATCAAGATTCCAGATGAAATTTTAAGGGGTAAAAATTATCAGGAAAAAAGAAGAAGCAATCAATCCAAAGAGAAAAACAATCATAATCACTCCAAAAACCATAATAATGGTGTAGCAGATTTATGTAAATCCCAGAGGCCCATAGAAGGCATTAATGACAATAGGATAACGAAATCAAAACTAGGACCAAAAGTATTATTGTGAAAAAAAATGTGAATTTACTCGAGCAAAGATGTAAAGCATGAAAACACCATTTACACACTTACCTCTACCACACACCATTCTGCAATTTGTAACCACAATATGTTCTCAATGTTCTTTTCTTTTAGAGTTTTGATATTTCAACTATTTGCAAGTAAATGAATATAAACAGTGCCTTTAAGAAATAATCACACTCTAATTGCCAAACTCGTATCATGCTATTTTTTTAGAGTAAATAGTATCAAGTTATTGATGTTCTCCAAGTGCAAATATTGATCTGATAATAATCCATGGTGAAAATCCCATTTAAATAACACCATTAGATGACTTAAAAGTGTCCATTACCAACAAGAAATCATAGTCAACTGTTACACTAAAGATCAACCATGAAATCTCTTATCCAAGCACAAAGTCTTTATGAAAAAAACTACTTATTTATAGAAATTAATAGTTTGTATTGAGGGCCAATATTTATTTTCAAAAATAATTGTCTGCAGTCCTGTGACATCATCAAATAATCCGTGCATTAGTAAAATTTGCCAAATGGAAAACCAAATGTCATTATGACAAGATGCATAAAATTCCGGACCTTACCAATCAAATGCCCCAGTGATAAAATCAGCAGACGTGAGAGAACAAAGCATTTACATCTCAGAGATGTCAGTTACATACCTACATGTTCTTTTTGCTCATCTGGAGCTGAAGAGATATTACAGTTCCCCTAGAAACACTGGCGAGTGGTTAATATGATATAGAAGTAACGTGAAACACGTCTCATGTCATCTTCATGAATCCAGTCCTCGTTCTCTTCGGTTATTTCCTTTACTTGTAGCAACAAGTTTGAGTTCTCAGAAGTCGGGATGGAACCTCCTGAAGACAATGTTTTGTACCGGATTGTGTTTAATGGAACGTCCTCATTATCTTCATCTTTGCATACTTATCAACAAAGCTCTGCAAGAAGGAATATAATGGTCAACATATCT
This sequence comes from Pontederia paniculata, assembly GCA_001647135.1. NCBI lineage: Eukaryota > Viridiplantae > Streptophyta > Magnoliopsida > Commelinales > Pontederiaceae > Pontederia > Pontederia paniculata. The sequence goes on along the minus strand of LTAE01001152.1, from coordinate 22,196 downwards.
ACTCCATATTAAGGGGAAAATCATGTAGAAAGGAGAAACAATAATGATATGTCTTAGAAAGTTGTTTTTTGAGGGAAGATGTCATAGAATATTGAGGTTCCACAAGCAGAAAAGAACAGTCCTGCCAAGTAAAAACTTTTGAGGTCTTCATAATGACCCATAAAAAAACACTCCATCTGGATCAGGATATGCAATTCAAAACAAAGAAAATGTCAAAATCCCAAAATCTTGAGGTTCTATGGTATTCAATGTGTTATACCTTGAATTATTATACCATGTATTCAAAATTGTAAACTCAAGTCTTTTGCTACCATCACAGATTCCATGGGGGTGTGGGGGCATAGCCCCTCGTGACGCACCTTTATAAATTAGGATTTATTATGACGCACTTTCTTTTGACTTATAGCGAAGATTCTTTGACATCAGCCTCCTTTGTTTGTGATTTTTTTCTCTCTTTTTCACATCGATTAAGAGAGTTTTTACCAAGTTAAAATTTGTGTTAATATTTCTTTCTCGCTTTTGATTCGTTGTTCCGAATTCTGATTCTTAATTGATCCATAGACGTTATATTCCCAACACAATACTTAGCATAAATTATAAATGAATATCAACTTTGGAAAACAACATACATACATATTCAAATCAGTCAGTCTAACAAGCAGAAGTCCCTAAGAAAAGTACAAGCAAAAGAACACAAAAGAGAAGCTTTCAAGAGGAACAAGTACTAGATATGCAATATGAGCTTACCAATTACCATAATCAGTTTTGCCAGTTTTCTCTTTCTTTATTCAACATATTGATTGATCTTTGCTTGTGACTTTGGTAGCCGCTGACTTGGCACTGCTCCATAGACCTTGTCCACAGGTTTCTTAACAATTGTCTTGAATGCTTCTTTGCTCATATTTCCTTGGCACGATGACGGTCTTTAAAAAGCGACTTTAAAAAGCTTCATTGGCCTGAAATCCTTGTTTTTCTTGTTCTTCCCTGGTTTATGAACCTGGTCTATCTCAATTTCTCCAGCATTTTTATTACCGAAATCAACCAGAAGACCTGGGCTCCAATCTTTTCCAACAACTAATTGAGGACTATCATTCTCTGCAGCATCCATGCCAGCATCAGTTGCTACTTCACTGAAGTCATCAACTTCAGACTTGGGTTCAGGAACCATGTCCCTTCTATGCTTCTCGACATGTTCGACATCTAGGAGTTTAACAAGACTGCTGCCAGCATCTGCAACAGAAAGAGGATTTGCCCATGGATCTTAATTTGGTTGCAAGATAGCTCAATACTATCAAATATGGATCATATATTACACCCGTATCAGATTCCTCAGAGATTAGTTTCTGCACTTTAGGAAGGAAGGATTTCGGCATTTTCATGAGCATAAAGACATATTTTGTCAAGAAAAGCTCTCCTGGTCTTCCAACATCTGTTGGTGAAGCTGTTCTTCTTGAACCAGGAAAACCAACTGGTTCAAATTTTGGATTAGCTAGACCCTGCTCAAAAGTTAGATGCAAAAGGGTTGTAGTGAGTTGCAATTGCAGTTTTAGGTATTAGTGATGGAAGATTAGCACTTTGACCAATCATAAATAGGTGCAAAGTGCGAAGTGCCAGGTCCAGCTTGAGCATAGGGCGGTGGAGTCAGGTGAACAAAACGTTGGCACGGATGGTGGAGTCCGTGTATCCCTCACAACCATAGATAGGAGGTGGATGGACATGGTGATGGAGATGGGATCTTGGTGCACCTGCCGAGTAGGTGGTTGAAACACTTGACGAGCACCAAGAGGTGCTTGCTGGAACCCAGTGGGGAAGCCAGTCGATGGCACCTGGAATGGTGGTAATACCGGCGCGCCGGATAATTCCCTTGCTCATCCATCCTCTACTTGATACTCAATCTGGAAATCCTACGTGATTAAAAAGCTACTTCCTTTTCAGTTGCCTCTGTTGCAACTTGCAAGGAAACATAAAAATTGCTTCTGTTTCTTCACATCACATTATTTCTGATAACTTCTTTAACAAAAAAATAAAATTTAGATCAATCCAAGGAGAAAAAAAAATAAATTTCTACATAAAATGCAAGAAATATAATGATGAAATCGACGGGGAATCTGAATTGAACCAAAGTATCTCAACAATATGCAATATGCTATACATTTAACGTCAACTCTGAAAACACCAAAAGAAAAGACTAAAAAACTCACCCGCAAACCCGTAACACATAGCCATGCATCTGTTTCATCCAGTGAAATAGAATCCAAAATCCCTAAACCAATTGAACAAAGAAGAGAAGTGAGCGTTGCATCAGGGCACCAAGGGATCCACCAAAAAGCCGCAAAAGTCTCACCTTTTAGACAAAAAGGGAAAGGAGAAGAGGCCGGAGAAGCAACAACGCCTCGTCCGATCGCGCAATCCTCGAAAGCCAATCGAACTTTTGATTTCCAATTCAATTCGCCTCTATTTCTCAGAAATCTTTTGCTCCGTTTCGGAAGTGTTCCATCTGTAATTTTTTGTGGGCGGAAGTTATTCTATTTATATTGAGTTATCGGGAGTACGCAGATGCCATTGTGAGCAGAGGGGAGTTATGAACCGTCCAAAAGTAATCGGACAGTGGCTGTCTCTTTAAAGAGATTCCTATTTCTCACCGTTAGATCCGCATTCATTTAGTTTTAACGGACGTGATTCCGTAGAGGCCAAAAAACCCATAGCAAAGCCACTACTTCGGTTATTTGTCTCAGTTGTCTGGTGGTGTATAGAGCGAGACATCGGCGATGGCGGAGAAGGGGGTCGTCGGCGCCGGAGCCTTAACGGATGGCATAGGAGGTGCCGAGAGGTGGAAAGCGGCACTGGTGAACGTGTCGGAGATGGGGGTGAATCTGGAGTCGCTCCAGAAGCTGATGGCGAAGAAGGCGGTGTTCGTGGACGATGAGACGTTCGCCAAGGCTTCTCTCACGGCCGAGCAGGCGCGCACCATCAAGGTGAGCTCGCACGATCAATATCACATCGAATCCTGTAAAATTCTCGATCTTGTATCTCATCAATGAGTGGAATTGGCCACAAACAGACGTTCTTTCTGTTGGTCTTTTTAACTCCCAGATTAGGGGTTAATTTAGGATGAACCTCTTTCTTAATGCACGTAGAGTTACCTCTTTCAGTAGACTTGTGTCTTTAATCGTTCGAAAAATCGAAATAAACTTGAGAAGAATGCTGAAGTGACCCCTAATCTGAATGTCTTTAATCGAAATGAATACTGAAGTGACATGCCGTTTTAGGGGTTACATGGAATCGGTGTTGGGAGAAAAATTTCTTGAATATCTGTTGTGATGATTTATTGATCAGGTAGATTAGGGCCCGAGGTGTTTGTCAAAATTTGTGTCAGATTTATACTCATTCAATGGATGCATTGTGTTATGAGTATTGTGGTGCTCAGAAGATAATCTTTAAAATGTGAACATGAATATCCTGATCGGTTTTTGGAATCCACTAACATGCCAACACTGGTTTAAATCCTTTCTTATAAGGTATATAAACTGGCTTTTGCCGAAATTACTTGCGATATGCTAAACAGAGTCGAAAGAAGCCTTTTTCATATTGATGCTAATAGCGATCTCAGTCATCACATAAAAAATAGGCAACTTTTGTTTCTCTTACATCCGTCATTAGTTAAATACTTAAATGAGATAGGGTGATAATTACCGTGAAGTAGGGGCTAGATTAACAGCTGATAGAATTTCTTAGGGAAAAATGGTTGTAGTGCAATAGGCAACATTCGTTGGTATCTTGTATTGACAATCTGCATTGTTTTTATAATGGAGTGAAGCACAAAATCATGTCAATTGGTATCTTGTATGTTGTAAGTTCTTGGTTCTTTCAAGCTTTTCATTTAAAGGTATGTTATCCTGATAACAAAATCTATTGGTCATGCCATATAAATAATATATAATTGACTAACTATCACAAATGAATTTAATCTTGGATTCTTGAGAAATCAAGTAGACTCACATTGCCTAGAAACCATGTATGATGATCCAACAGGTATCAAAGAACTGATAATTAATGTGCTCATTTGCTTATTGGTGCCCTATAGTGTTTTTGCAGAGGGAGGGTTGTAGGTGCCCCTGATACTTTTGTACTTCCTCAGCAAGCATAACTGTGCCATTTGTACCCCAAGAAAACAAACAAGACAGATATTCTAAGCAATCAAGAGGAAATAACACCAACTTAAAAGCATAACTATTAGATTGATATTGCTAAAACTAAACAAAAAGGTAACCAATTCATGAAAAGAACTGAATTGTACCAATTTAGCAGCAGAATTCATAGATTTGGCATGTCAAATTTTATACAGCGAGGAAACAAAAATAAGCAAGAAATCTAGCATCTTTTCCAATACTCGTGATTGAATGTACCTAAGATAGTATTACCTCTCCAGCTTCGATGTAATGAGTGATTATTTAGAAAACAGATCATCCGATATGCACGAGTATTGGTGACCTCTTGCAGAGTTTGTGTTCCAAGAATAGAGGGGCATATTGTGTTTACTTGTAACCTTACTTTCATTTGCATGGCCTTCCTTGTATGTGTTATGTGAAGATGTAATTCCATTTAAGTAATAGGTATAGCTTTTGTATATTTAGCTCTGGGTCAGGAAAAGTGCGTCTTCTTTTCTTTCCGGTCAATATTCATATATGGAAAACTATCTTTCAAGATGTTACTTACAATTCAATGTCTCATCAGCATCTAGAGATTGGGTATGGGGAAAAAAAGGAGAAAAACAGAACTTTTGTTTCTTCTTGGGAAGAACTAGTAGGTTGTATGTTTTTATACTAGCGTGACCAAAAGTACAAAATTTTCCATGTTCTGTTTGATGCAAGGTTGTCAAACTCGTAAATCGGAATTGACAAGGGAAGGTCGGGTGAACACGTAAGCGTGAGATCATAGCACGACCGCTGCACCACCCAGATACTATTATATTTTACTGAATTTGAATCTCTGACTATGGTTGTGGCTTTCGAGATAATTTAGTAACATGATATCATGGGTCCTTCCTTTCACTTTGATATATTTTTTTTTACTTTTTCTCTGTTCAGACTCTTCAGCAGAGAGTAGAGGTTTTGGAGCGAGAGCTTGATGCTGCTATTGCTGCAGCAGCCCGTGCACGTGCTGAGAAACGACAAGCTGAGGCAGGCCAGCGAGCTGCTGAATTGCGTGCACAAGAAGTCACAAGAGAACTTGAAAATACGACAAGTACAAGAATCTTATATTATCTTTTTAATTTTCATGTGCTAGTTCTTCTGATCAAGTTAGTTTTCTGCTTAATGAAAAATCTGGATCCAAGTGGAAGAGGAGCTTTATCCATTATCCATTTACTTACGATAGGATCTCTCCTCTTACATGCTATTGAACATCATTTGCATTTTTGTGCTGGCATGGAATGAACAACATCCTGATGTTTTATCTCATGGTCTGGAAATAACCATTGATGTTCCAATCTTTTTTCTTGTAGAGGTGTTCAAGTTACACATGGAAGAGTTGTGTTCCAAGCAAGAGGAAATTGCAAAGAAAGATAAAGATATCAAACTTCTGGGAGCTATAATACAGACATTAAGCAGAAATGACACAAGTAGTGAATAACTCGATGTGTTCTTCTGTTGCTTACTTGGTGATACCATAAGGAATAGCTCTTCTCGTCTTATGTTGGAGAAAATTCATTTTGCCATTCATATCTGCTTCTTTAACTTAAGGAAAGGTACTTTATGATGCATGTCCTATTTGGTATAAAAGATCTGAATTTCAAACTGGTACGGGATATGAATTGGCATCTTTTGAACACAAATACGAGAGCAATGTAATCTGTGGAAATCGAATGAAACACATTTATTTTGGATGAAAACTGTGAAATATCACCTTTTGGAAACCAAAGACTATTCTAGACTCTATTAACATAAATGATCCTTGGTGACCATTTCTCCCTGTGCAAGGATAAATGGTAACACCAGAACCTACTGACATGCTGAAGATGGGTATGGCTGTTATCACCTGTAATCATGGTTCATTGGTTGGGCGTCTTATGACGACCATTTTGATCTTTGAGACATCATGTTTATTGTGACCTGAATCTAAAACGTTGTCAACATGGTAAGTTAATCAAACATGGTATGCCATCATGTGTCGTAGTTAAGTCATTTTGGTTTTGTTGTAGTTCATTTTCCAGAAGACATTCTTTTGTTTTAGCTGGATTTTGGCCCTCGCATACTCTCAATGGTCTCCTGGGACTTTTTACTTACAGAACTGGGCCGTTTCTTAGAGCTTCTCCTTCAACATCTGAAATGTCTATCTACATTGCAACCGAAAAAGAACATCTGAAATGTCTTATCTAAATGTATTTTCCATTTCAGTATTTTGATTCTAATGCATATGCCTCTGTTTACATTGTATGAGATGCTGCATGCATTATAAGCTCCTTGAATTAAATTCAATTATGTCTGCACATTACAGAAGGAAAAAAATGACCACAAATGCTAATGAGACTTGTTCTGCTAGCAATCAGATAAAATGATGAGCAATAGCACATGACAAACAAAAAACCGAATTGAGACAATTTTTTTTTTGCTTAAAACTATTGATAATTTTCATGCGTGGTAATATTGATGCTTTAGTAAAAGGATGAGATTTCTGTAACTGCATTTTATTATAACACTTCAATTTAGCTTATGCAATAGTGCATTTATAAAGAGGTCTGTGATACAGAGATCAGCCTCCCACTCATATTATGGTCAGAGGCATCATGAACTTTTGGCTGTAAAGAATGGAAGTGATAATTTCAAACTATGGAGTTCCCACTTCTCAGCCACTTGCTGTGACGGGATAAAGAAGGAATGTGCTAAAACAATTAAAACCACAAGATGAATAGCATGGCAATAATTCATTTCCATCTTCCATTTGTTTGTTTCTCGAAGAGCTTTCGAATTCCTTTGCGAAATTAACTAACAATTTAGTTGTGCATTGAACTCAAAAGTCATTATTAGTTTAGTTGATGTCAAGTACCATATATGTTCTTGTGACCTTCACTACATTGATATTAACTAACAATTTAGATTATTTCAAGTTTCACTTTGTGTTTCGCATTGGAAAGCTTCACGTTAGGCGTGTAGTCTTCTTCTAAGACGTACTCCACCTACCCAATGAGATCAAGATGCCAATGATGAATCATATTGAAAGCTTCTAAAACCAGCTGGTGGATGAATGGAAAGGTGTTATAGTCAGGTAAAATATGTAAATCTAATCTAAGATTCTCTAATTTTAAAATTCCACGTTGAATTTTGATATACAAAAAATGCATTTACTTCTAATTGACCATTATGGTAGTCATATAAAAGATTGGCATCGAATTTTCATCTAACAAAGAATCTATATGAGTATTTTTTTTAGTTTACATATTTATTTATATAACAGTGACGATATTCTTTTTGAATGTGTATATATGAATTCTTCAAATATTGTTCATTTAGGTTATAATCAGTTCAAAACGTAGAATTTTGTGTTTCTCAGATTTTTTTGGATTGTCCAAGTACTAGTTACTAATATTTGACTAATAAAAAAGAATGTACATATCTTAAAAAAAATAGTCACCCTCTCAATAATGTCTTTGGTTCGAGTACTAGCTCCTTCACCTTCTTAATTTTCACTGATTTTTTTTAATTTTGCTACAGGATAATTAAATAATATTTACTCTCTCTGATATAAAAAAACGGAGAATAATTAGCTCGTACATATAATTTTACATAAAAAAATATGTTTATTGAAATGAATTTCCCAAAAAAAAATTACATGAGAACTCATGTCTTTGAAAATGGAGTCAAATAGAATTGGGCCCTTTTGAGCCCAAATGCACCGGCCCAAACTAGAGCTTCTCGTATGAGGCTTTTATATGCGGTCCTAGTCGTGGGCCCCAAAATTTAGCCCGGTCGGAGACGGACAAGACATCATATCGCAGAGCTCACGCTACCAAGTGGTCCCCGGCCTCAACCAATCCCCAAATTACTAGTTCCCCCGTCTTTTTTATTCCAAAAAAACAATGTTTTCATAACCGGATCGGCGATCGAACCGGACGATCAACTGGGTCACGGTTGGATCGGTTCGATCGGATTCGACCAGGTTGAACCAGATTTTATTAAAATAATATTATTTATAAGAATTTATAGTATATAAATAATTAATAGGATAAAATGCATGTGTATAACTATTCATTTCTCCTCAATAAATTATTATTGTGAATAAATGTTTATAGGTACATGTAATTAAATTTATATGTAAATGTGAAGAGGAGTGTGCCCCTATAATTTACAAAGTTGCACACTTCTTGTTCCTCTAATTAATATCATATAAAATATAATAATAACGTACTGATGATTATATTATTTATATTATAAAATATTATTTATTAAATATATAAAATGTTTATGCTTATTTAAAATAATGATTGATAGATTATTATCATTATTTATTCATTATGAAATAATAATGATGTCATATTAATTTTTGTACTCACTCTTATTTATTTCATTTATTTTCCTTATTTAGTCTACTTTCCATTTATTCCTTATTTCCAATTTTGTTTTTGGCCATTATTTTCCTTTTATACAATTCAATGCTTATAAAAAAATTGATATTATTATACTAATAATCCTGTATTAATTATTTTAATTTAAATCATTGACTAAATTTTCATATACTATCATATCTTTCCTTTTTTTTTACTTTCCGTTTTTTTCTCCTTATTTACTCTTCTCCCACATTTATTCTTATTTCCATTTTTGTTTTTGCTGGTTATTTTCAATTATTTTCCATTTATAATTCTTTTCCTTCCATTTTTATAATACATTTTTAATTTGGTTTGATTTTTTTCAAATTTGACAATAAACTCGATTTTTTACCGGTTCGCCGGTTCACCGGTTTTACCCGGTTCGAACCGGTTTCATCCGGTCAGAAGATCATTCCGATTTTGCTCCTAAATTGGACCGGACCAAGCACCGGTTCACGGTTGAACCGGCCGGTCCGGTCCGGTTTTAATAACATTGCAAAAAAAGTATTATTATTATTATTTTACTACTACCTACTTAGGCTATGAAAATAGCTTACAACCTGATGATTTTATTTTGCAAAATTATGATAAATATTAAAACTGTGATTTTGCAAAAAAATTGAAATAATTCAGAAATTGTAGATATAGAACGAATACAAAAGTATCCTCATGACGTGTAGTGTTCCACAAAAAAAAAAATTAGAAAAATTATAATTCGAGTTTAAATAAAAAAAAATTCTCCAGTTCTTAAAAAAATCCACTGCTGTCTTTTTAAACTGACCGCCCTCTTCCCCCTCTCTCTCACACACACACTCTTTCTCTCTCCTCCACACCGACCTCCCTGTGATCTCTCCCGCCGCTCGGATTCCCCCCAAATCTCCGACGAGGTACGAAACCCTAGTAGTAGATCCTTGCTGCGGTCGTGCATTCCTCTAATTCCTCCGCCCTTTTTTTTGCCCTCGTTGAAGTCCGTATCGTTGTTAGATCTCGCTTCTTTCTGTCCGAATTCGATTTATCTTTTTCTAGGATTTGCTCTGTCGATTTCGATATGTAGATTCTTATTCCGTTGGGTTGCTGGCGCCTGATCCGACGTCTCCTTGTAGCATCTCAGGTGGATCGCTGTGGTTTTTATTTCAAAATCGCTTTTTGTCATGTACAATTCGCTGTTGATGATAATTTCGCTGAGATCGACGTGTTTCGTGTTGATGTTGTGATCTTGGATTGGGAATTTAGATGAACAAACTTATCGTAGGTTTTCGAATCCAAATCTAATCCAGTTTTAAAGCTGCAATTTCTCGGTAATGGAGTTTTTGCCTCTGTTATATTGCCCGTTTGACTCCCCAACGTGTAATTGAGCCATTGGAATTAGGCAACCAGTATGCTTGAGCAGTAAAATCATCACCGATATTAACAGAAGAAAAAAGAGAAGCAAAGAAAATATAGAGCATTCGGTCCCCCCGGAATATTTCTTCAGAGGCTAATGACTTGACTGAAGTTGCATTCTGATCTTTGGTTGCCTATATTTTGTCTACTGCATTGGGCAGCTTGTTCGGTTATGAGAGACTTGTACTTCGAAAATATTTAATCGTTTCCCATGAGTATGCATGATAGTGTACCTTGTAAAGGTTTTCTTAACTTGTTAATGATCACTGATCTGCATTAAGCAGTCAGGTAACCATGCTAATTTTAACGGTATTTAAATATATGATTTTCTATAGGTGGCTTATACATGCTCACTATTCGTAGGATCTTTTACTTTCCCTTCTTTGTCTATTCATGCTGCTTGCTTGATGGCTGCTGCTAAAATATATTTATGTTGAATCATTGATGGTACTACAGGGGGTTCACATGCACTTCAAAGTTGCAAATCAAGTTTCATAGTCAGCCAAAAGCTTGTTCAGAAACTATTAGATAATAACTGTAGTATGTTCTTTTAATGTTTTTTATTGCCAAGAAAATTTGCATATTTAAGCAATTATAAAACTTATAATTCAGAACTGTTGGTTATTCTCATTTATGGTTGAGCACTTTATTGATGACTTTGATGTAATTCCAACAATCAAGTCTACTTAATTTCTGAGGTTTAAGATGCACTGGATGCACCTGATTATTAATATCTTACAATTTTTTAGTTATTCTTATGTGCATCTTGAACAATAAGTCCAGATTGTATTCATAATTGTGTCTTCTACAAGCCTGCAGAGTATCATAGCTTGTAATCTAAAGAAAATGGGCCGTGGAGTGAGCAGCGGAGGGGGGGAGAGTTCTCTGGGATACCTTTTTGGTGGTGGTGAAAATCCCAAACCTGCAGCAAAAGCTGCACCACCAGCGGAGAAGCCGGCTCCTCCAGAACCTGTTGATGTGACCAAGCAGATCCCAGCAGGTATCCAGGGGAACCAAGCAAACAACTATTATCGAGCAGATGGACAGAACAGTGGAAACTTCATCACAGTATGATTTCGCTAGATTAAATAGTTTACTCATTTATCTCGATATTTCCATATTTTCTATAGCGTTATATTTTTATATTCGTAGACCAAATTTGCAAATTCCTTTACCAATCATGAACTTCACTAACCCACTATTGATCACGGCCATAAGTTATCAAAGTTCCTGTTTTCTTTTGATCCCAGTTCGCTATAACTTGTTTTTCCAATTTCAAAACTTTACTTTTGTTCCTCACTCAAATTAAGCTAATATATTCTGAACATGACTGCTGTCAGTCTTCCTCTGATCAGCAAGTGCATTTATACAACTGCTTGTAAGCTCAATTCATTGTAGTATGAAATTATGATATAGAAATGCATCACTTTGTAGTATTTAGGGAAAAAAAACATCGTGTTTATTTATGTATTTAGACAGAAAAGACCTTTCTATTATGGCTATTTCATATGAAATTTGTAATTTGTCTCTATCAATTATAACAGAATTGGTATCCCTCATCAATCTTTTCTTAATGTAAAACTTTCTAAAAAAAGTATTTTCTTAATGTAGAGTATGATAACCTTTATATTAAATTTTCCCTTATATACATAAATGAAATTAGTAAAACATCATTTATCAACAGAAGTTAGCTGAACATATATGTTCTAACTGTAACCAGAACATTATGCGTGGATCAAATTCTAAACAATAAATGTGCAAGTGTAATCTCAGTATATACATGAAGTGCAAAAAGGTTAGAATGTGGTGGCAGCCTTATGTCTACGTAAATATATTTGAAGATTCCATTCATAAATGGTATGTCTTCCTCTTCTATCAACATAAGTGATTATTTGTCATATGTAACATACTAAAGACTCATCAAAGCAACTGGTGATAAAATACCAGCATTGTTTTCATTGACCTTTTTATTAATGTGGCATTGTCCTATTGTCGTGTCACCATCATAGACTCAATTTAATACTAGCATTAATATCACATACTTGTTCACCTTCTTATGTCTCATTAAGTAGATAATCTTGATAATATTTTTTCTTTTCCATTATCTTGGCACATGTAATAACCATTTTATAACCATGCATTCGAAACTCTATTTGGCAAATGGATGTCCAATTTTCTCGATTCAGCTAATGGTGGATTGTTTCTATGCAGGATCGTCCTTCGACCAAGGTGCATGCTGCCCCTGGTGGTGGTTCTTCCCTTGGTTACCTCTTTGGCGATGGAAAGAATTGATGGTATTCTTGCTGCTTAAAACAGTGATATTGCCAAAGAGATTCATTATGTACTTCATAATGGCTGATTATATTATGTATTATAAAGCTTATTGTCGGATTGTTTTAGTCAGAACTCGTCTCTTAGACGAGAGACATCCATTTATGCATCTGCAGTTGGCTGGTATTAACTAATGGTTCATTCATCTCCCGTATTCTTATGACAGTATATTCTCACTGCAGTCAGCAACTTGTTTCTTGATACGTACTTAATTGAGGCTTCGTTTCTTGATTCTTTAATTCATTCGCCAACATGTGAAAATTAAAATCTTTTTCATCTGTTTTCCCGAACTCCGTTTCGTTGCCTAATGACTGTAAAATGGCACTTTGGTTGTAACTATTTCATAGATCAATGATCCATGGTGCCAGCTTATTCATTAGAGCGAAAGTACCATTGTAGAAAGAACGTCACTTTTGTGCACTGAAAGAAAGACCCAAGAGTATATTTTAGTCTACACTGTGAATGGCAAGATGTGTACTCGTGTTTTATATAAGTTACAAGTTATCCTTCAAATGTATCTGCATAGATCATTGAGGAATTGTGTGCGAAGAGACTGCGAAACTTCATTTCGACCACAACATTTGAAATGCTCACATTAATAGAAGGTTAAAGGAACATATAGAACTACCATAGAACTAAAGGATCATGTGTTTAACAGGGAACATTTGAGCAGCTATTATTTTTTATGTATAATTCACAATACTTGTAGCACAAGGGTGAGTTGCCGTACATATTTTCTTATTCTACTTGGTACAAGCAACATCACGCCACTCAGGCCATTCAGAATGAGTTATTGTTAAAAGTATTTATAACATCGTCAGCTGTTAACTGTTACTAAAACAAAAAGGGGGCAGTGTTTCACATTTTGAGCCACAGTTGATCTTTGACACAAATGCAGCTCCTGTTTTATGAAAGACAAAAAAACAAGGAGGACAAGCCCCTGCTTTGCAAAATCTGGATGTTCCCATTTCTCCACAAGTAGACTGAATTGGATGGTGTTGCTTCCAAAGGCTTTAGGTACTTGAGCAACTCAAAATTCACCATCCCTATTCTTCAATATGAAATTCATTTCTTGAACAATGATGATCTTTCAACTCCTGCACTATTCAAAGAATTGCAATGGGACGACAATTAATCCTGAAATATTCATTTTACAAAAAATTTGTTCCTACAATAGATAACAGATATCAATAAAAAAGGTCAGTAAAAATATGATTACAGATTTACATATGTACTACCAATGCAATTTATGTTTCTTAAAGTAATAGAAGCTACATAGCTTCCATATTGAAAATTTTCAAAATGAAAACTAAAATAGGAAGTTCTGGTCACTTTGGCATGATATTGTTGATTGTGCTTTGACTGTAGCAGATTGATGATTGCATCAGATTACTTGGTTGAGAGCATTTAAAGCATCTAGAACTTCACAAGGTCACTCTCTTGTTTGTCTCTAAGATAGTTTTATGCAAATCTTAAATCCTATTTAACTGCATTCTTAACCAATAGTAGGAGTAAATGCGGATACAAGTAGGGAAGTTGTGACAACCAAATACACAACACTTAATAGGAGTCATAACTTGTACTTCCTTTTAATGCAACTTGATGGCTTCATTTAGCACCTTAAAATGAGACCAGAGTTGGAAGAGTATTTTCATGTCCGCTAAACTAATAGTTACTTCACAAATGACTTTATGGATGATAGCTTTTAACAAAATAAATTGCCAACAAAATGAAAGATGAACAGAACTTGTAAAGTTTTCCATGATGATAGCAAACCTTTCAATCAGGAGTCGAATCTGTCAGGTTTGAAGTACACGTATCAACAGATGACGTTTTTACTGTTGCTGCTCTCGCATTAAAACCATTAGGAAAGCTTTTTGTACTCATGGTGGGTATTGCAGTCATAAGATTAAATGTATTTATATTCACTGCAGTACTTTCATGTGCAGCAGCCACCCTCCTGTAACAAGAAACAACCAAAGTCTTACTCCCTGAATTTTGTAACATCGTCTGAAAGAAATGCAACAACCTACTTGTTCTGATAAGCATCATAATCTTGTGCAAAACTTGATGTGCAAGAGAACAGCATGCCTTGAAGCAATTTTCCATTGATAATCGTCTCAATTGCATAACCATATCGATTTGCATTCGTAATTCTAGCCTCAAATTTCATCTCTTTGCCAGGCAGGGGATTGGATAGTTCAATGCCTGTGTTGCAGAAAGCATTTACTAGGATCTTGGGCTTTTAGAATATCCAAATATTTCAACAGGGTAAGCATGAATTACTGGCTCAACCGATTAACATGAATTTCATTCAACAATAAAAAGAAAGACAAGGTCACGCTTGTTATCTAAGTGGAATAATATCTAAGGTAACAATGAGAAAGCAAGAATATAAACTTGCCAGAAACACATTCTAAGTAGTTCCTTAGTATATATTTCTGATGATGCATCAGTCAGCTACATACGTTGAAGATTTTTAATTAATTAATATATTAAACATAGAAATTTTGGAACTCGATAGGCAGATTGTAATGCTTTTTCTCTGTTAAACATTGGAATTGTGCAGCTTGATAAGTAGATTGTTCTGCTTTTTTTTCTGTTGAACACTATCTTGAAGTGATTAGTTTCATGGGATTTTGTGTCCCTCTTCATTTTCTAATTTTCTTTTCAAGTGTTAAACTCAATGGTCTCTCCTTGTAACCGAAAGAAGTCAAATTTTCATTATCACGAGTCACATTCATATGAATGTAGGGTGCTTTATATACACTAGATGAGTCAGATGACGTAAAACCAGCACAGAATTCCTCTCAAGAAGAATTCACTAGCAGTAATAATATGTATTCATACTATTGGGGAAGAGAACCTGTAGATGCTTTGACTTGTATTAATCGCCACTACATCGTCTTTAACTCCTGTTTTTTTTTTGCATTAATGAAGTTGGATGACTATTTGCTAGTCATCATTTTGACTAAAAAAGGTATAAACTCATTTTGTATCAACAGATACCTGCCAGGTTATTTTCTTGCAGAGAGTCAAGATGGAAGGACTCAGATGACTTCCCATGCTTAGGCAGATCATTATCATTTGCAGATCCTTTGTTGAGAAGAAATTCTTCTCTGCACATTTTTCTCAACTCTCTTTTAATGGATATTTTGTCTCTCTGATCATATGATCCATCAACCATTGGAATATCTGGTAGCATTTAAGAAAACCCTGGAATGAAAATGGAACAAAAAATTGAAATATAAAGAAGTAAAAAGTGCTACTTTAAGAAAGACAAAAACAGAATGAATTAATGACAATTGCCAAGAAGTCAATATCCATAAGCCGAGGGCCAAAGCCAGTCTGTTCTTTAAATTTTTGAGAGGGCCATAAGCCAGTCTGTTAACAACATAACAAACCTGTGTGCAAGTAATACATGTCGCCAAGTGCCTGAAGAGACTCATCGCATCCACCCATGAATATGACAATACCTTTCCTTTCACTCAAGCAGTCACCAGCCACCGAAAAACGAGCAGAAGGACCCCTATTAAGTGATCTGATTCTGCTCCAAATACCAGTATCTGCATATCAATTAGAGTTCCTTTTCTTTATTCATAAGTAAAATAAACTTAGCTTCTTTGACCAAATCAGAGGATTTCTTTCTATGACATGAATATAACTCGTAGGCTACTTATATCATATTTGAGTCAACAAAATGTATGTATGTCTTCGTATAACTTACCAATGTTTAGGACATGAAGATCGTCATAGAGTTTTCTAGAGTCTGTAAAACCCCCAAATACAAATAAGCTACTTCTAAGTGTCACAGTAGTATGCCCTGCACGTGGCAGAATGATTTCTCCTGAAGTCTTCATCGGCTCCCATACAAGAGTTTCTGTTAAAGTCACCTTAATTACAGAAAGAAATTGTTCGTGGAAATATACAAATTACATCACACAGGTTGAAGTTTCCGTCAGCAACCAGGATAGAAAGCATGAGAACATCAACAGAAACCCAACAATTAGGGAGGTACTGAGTTCGAAGGAAAGCATAATGAATGTTGCTATGCATTAGGTTTACTTTTTGTTATTGAGATAAATAATATAAATCAGCATCTCAGCTTAAATATATAATGATTATCAGATATAAAGCACTTCTTGATCATAAATTAATTTCCTTAGTAACAGATGGCTCAATAACTAATTTTAGGTTTCATCGACTCTTTTGTGGATAAAATAGCATACCTGCATCCAGTACATGGACATCAGATAAATAGCAATCTGATGAATCCTCACCACCAATTACTACAACTTTGTTCTTCCACAATGAGCAGCTATGACTGTCACGGGCAGAAGGTGGTGTGCCCGAAGTTAAAGCACATTCCCAGGTCAAGCTCTCTGCAGTGGAGTAAGAAAACCTTATCACATGATAGTTGCATATGTTGACGTTAAGCAGATATCTACAATTGATCCTAAAAGACAACTCATTGACGAGAATTAAATCTTAAAGGCTTATAGTTTAAAAATCATAATAAGTGGTCCACTAAAAAAGGAAGCATTTTTCGTTGCAATTTTGTTACTTGGTTCTTTCACAGTTTAGAAAATAGGCATTCCCTTCAACAAATGAAAGAAACTTCTGAAAGTATCAGTCAAGCATCCATATAGAGACACAAACCCTTGGCATTGTTAACAGTTGACAAGCAAAATAAAACTTAAAGGAGACCATTGGTTCATTAACTAAACTTGACTACAGGTTTATTTTCATACAAGCAAATCTTGCTCTTAATTTCATTTATGTATGCAGTGAAACTATTTATCTGTATCATATATTAACTTTTATTTTGTTTTTGAAAGGCGAAAAGCATGGCAATGAGTCTTCTAGCCATCCATCTGTATAAGGTTAACCAAAGTAAGCTTTAATTTTATCATTTTTAGTTTAACCTAGTATCAATAAAGAAAATATAACACTTACTACATTGAAGGACATGCAAAACTCCTGTCAATTCATTTTAATATTGAATGGAAAAATATGACAGACCTAGGTCTGAATAATAAACTCCGCCTATGTTTATAGCCGGTCCCAAGCCCGGACAAAGGAGGAGGGTTGTGTTAGGCCTCAACAGCCAACGTAAAACCTTGTCGAATCTCATGAACATGGATCAACGAATACATTGCGCTAATGCTAGGTCGTTACCCGTAAGTAACGCGCTGTATGGCTCGAGTACAGTGATAAGAGAGCAAGAGCCGCTGCATCCTCGCCTGAATGCAGTGTTAAATGAGCAAAGGCTACCGCACTCTAATGGACGGAGGCGGCTGAAGAAGCTAGTCCATGAGAGTAAGATCAGATTAGGCTCTTGGAACATTGGGACGCTAAATGGAAAGCGTTTTGAGGTAGCACAAGTAATGAGTAAGCGTAAGATTAATATATTGTGCTTACAAGAAACTAGGTGGGCTGGAGAGGGAAGTAAAGTGATCAATGTCAACGGTTCCAAACTTTGGTATACGGGTAAGGTAAATGGAAGAAATGGTGTTGGTATTATTGCGGATGAAGAATGGAGGAAGAATGTTGTGGAAGTTAAAAGGATTGAGGATCGAATCATATCCGTGAAAGTAATTATTGGAAAGGATATAATGAACGTTATTAGTGCATATGCACCTCAAATAGGGACAGAAGCACATCTCAAGGAGAAGTTTTGGGCAGATATGGAGGGGTTGATTGAAAGTATACCGATAAACGAGAAAGTGTTTATTGGAGGAGACCTTAATGGACATGTGGGTAAAGAGGCGGGACCACATGCAAGGGTTCATGGTGGTTTTGGTTTTGGGGAGCTGAATGAAGAAGGACAAACTATTATCGATTTTTCTTTAGCATATAACCTTAAGATTGTCAACACTTGTTTTAGGAAGAGAGAGGAACATCTAATCACCTATAAAAGTGGAACTCATAGGTCTCAGATTGATTTCTTTTTGACAAGGAATCCTGATAATAGATGGTGTACAAATTGCAAAGTGATTCCGGGGCATGGGGTGACCACACAACATAGATTGTTAGTTCTTGATATGCGAATTAAATATATAAAATCAAAACGTCGAACAATTTCAAATCGAAGGATCAAGTGGTGGCAGTTAAAGGGGGAGAAGCGAGAGATTTTTAAGAGTAAGTTATTGGAAGAAGGGATGTGGGAGTTACAAGGAAATGCTAGTATCATGTGGGAAAATGTGGCACAAAAGGTTGAAATGGTCGCTAAAACAATTCTAGGAGAATCAAAAGGTTTTGGATCACGAGATAAGGAGACTTGGTGGTGGGATGAAGATGTACAAGAAAAGGTGCGTAATAAGAAGAATTGTTTCAAAGCTATACACTTAGACGGTAGCTCTGACAATTGGGAAAAATATCGCTTGGCTAAAAGGGAGGCTAAGAAGGCAGTTAGTGAGGCTCGAGCGAAAGCATATGAGGGGTTTTATAAGGAGTTAGGGACAAAGGCCGGAGAACAAAGGATTTACAAGATTGCAAGGAATAAAGAGAAGGAGTCGAGAGATTTTGATCAAGTAAGATGCATAAAAAATGAAGGTGGTAATGTTTTAGTCACGGAGGAGGATATTAAGAATAGATGGGAAGAGTATTTCAATAAGTTATTCAATGATGGATGTGAAGGTTCCCGTTGCGAGTTGGAGGACTTGGCTGTTAGTGAAGGTGAGCTTAATAGGTCATTTTATCGCAGAATTAGAGTTGCGGAGGTTAGAGAAGCTCTTAAGAAAATGGAGAATGGTAAAGCTATTGGACCGGATGGGATACCGATTGAAGTTTGGAAATGTTTAGGAGAAAAAGGTGTGTTGTGGTTATGTAAATTGTTTAACGAGATTTTACGGTCAAAAAAGATGCCTGATGATTGGAGAATAAGTACGTTAGTTCCTATTTACAAAAATAAAGGGGATATTCAGAATTGTGCAAATTATAGAGGGATTAAGCTTATGAGTCATACAATGAAGTTATGGGAAAAAGTGATTGAACATAGATTGAGAGTGGAGACTAGTATTTCTGAGAGACAGTTTGGATTCATGCCAGGAAGATCCACTACAGAGGCGATTTATTTACTAAGGGGAATGATGGAGAAGTATCGAAGTAGGAAAAGAGATTTACATATGGTTTTCGTTGATTTAGAAAAGGCGTATGATCGTGTACCAAGAGAGGTACTCTGGAAAGCCTTGCAAAAGAAAAGAGTGGGTGTTGCATATATTAAGATTATACAAGATATGTACGATGGGGCATTGACTAAGGTTAGGACACCAGGAGGAGAGACGAAAGCATTTCCTATAAGAATTGGCCTACACCAAGGATCATCTTTAAGCCCATATTTGTTTAACTTAGTTGTGGATGCTCTAACCGAGAGTATCATAGATGAGGTACCTAAGTGCATGCTCTTTGCTGATGATATCGTACTTTTAGCGGACTCAAAAGATGAGATTAATGCAAAATTGGAAATATGGAGAAACACGTTGGAGTCAAAGGGTTTCCGTTTAAGTAGGAATAAGACAGAGTATATGCATTGCAATTTCACGAATAGACAATTTAGAGGCGATTCGGAAGTTAGGTTAGGAGATGATATAATTTCTCAAGTGACAAAGTTTAAATATTTGGGATCAATTATAAGACAAGATGGGGAGATTGATGATGATGTTAACCATAGAATTCAAGCTGGTTGGTGTAAGTGGAGGAAGGCTACTGGAGTCCTTTGTGATAGGAAAGTACCCCATAAGGTTAAAGGGAAATTCTACCGCACTGCTATAAGACCAGCAGTGTTATATGGTAGTGAATGTTGGGCTATGAAGGGACAACATGAACATAAAGTGGGGGTAGCTGAAATGAGGATGTTGAGATGGATGTGTGGTCATACTAGAAAGGATAAGATTAGGAATGACCATATACGTAAACGAGTCGGAGTGGCACCTATTTGCGAGAAGCTGGTAGAAAATCGTTTGAGGTGGTTTGGTCATGTCCAGAGAAGGCCATTAGATGCGCCAGTAAGGAGGGTAGAGCAAACAATCTGGAGTCCGATTAAAAGAGGGAGAGGGAGACCAAAGCGAACACTTGACGAGCTAATAGAACGAGATCTATTAACGAATAATATACCAAAAAATTTGGTTACTGATAGAGCGCAATGGCGTCGTATGATCCATGTAGCCGACCCCACCTAGTGGGATAAGGCTTTGTTGTTGTTGTTGTTGTTGTTGTAGGTCTGAATAATAGAGACTTAGTTCTTACCTGTGTCCAGTATATAGAGATCATTAAAGTATTTTTCCTCGTCATTCTCAAATTTCCCAGAACCCCCAAAGATAAAAAGGCGCTTGCCAACTAGTACAGCAGTATGTCCCTCACGTGCATCTGGTCCATTGCCAGACAAATCTGGCATCAACCATGTCTTGGATGCTACATACATG
Source organism: Pontederia paniculata (assembly GCA_001647135.1). Taxonomy (NCBI): domain Eukaryota; kingdom Viridiplantae; phylum Streptophyta; class Magnoliopsida; order Commelinales; family Pontederiaceae; genus Pontederia; species Pontederia paniculata. The sequence goes on along the minus strand of LTAE01001152.1, from coordinate 1,478 downwards.
CACATACAAATGTTACTAATCGTTAAGCAAATCATGCAAAATTGATGAATTGGTAATTAAATTACCATTGAAGCTGAACTGTTGACAAATTCTGGTGGAAATAAATATTTGGGAAAAGCTTTTAATTTGCTCAGAGGATAACTGGACAAGCAACCTTAACAATTTTCAGAGCAAAAAACTGATACTTTGATGTGCTGCTTCGAGCAAATCATGGAAAACAAAAATCAAAATGGATTACATAACAAATTCTTGACAAGTATGACATTGGTTTCTTAAATACCCAATAAGAGCAAAATGGTGTCGCTGCTTGCTTTCTTGTGGTCAATATGGCAGCAAAGAGGAGGAGGATGTTATGTTGAAAACATTGTTTCTGTTGCTAAATCTATGGTGAGAGATTGGGCGAGGTTGTGATCATCCGAAATTGTAACATTTTGACGTATTAGAAACATTTATGAACAAAATGGGATGAGTGTGCCTGCTCTCATCCTTCTCTTTTAAAAAGAACAACAACAACAAGGAATTAATTATGTAACGTTGAATATAATTTGATGATTACATAGTATTGTAATTCATTTGAACAATCACATATATGTAAATAAGAATACTGCTACCAGAAACAAAAGAAAGGAAAATATTTATCATACAAGTGTCAAGAATGTGCAGGTCCTTGAGAGGTTTCTTCCCAATCGTTCCCCCAAAGACAAAAAGCTTATTGCCAACAGTGGTGCAGCTATGGCTATCCCTTGGAGAGGGCGGAACACCTTTTAACATGGGTTTACTCCATATATGTTGAACTGCAGCAGAAATTATGCACAGAATGCCCAATCTTCAGCAATAAGGGACAAGCAAACGATACCAGATAATTAGCACATCAAGAAACTAAAAACCAATAAGAGCATCTTATGATGTAAATAGGATGAAAGTAAAGAAAAAACTGAGTACTTTATACCATCATTTCCGCGGTTGTCACCAATGCACAAAGTATTAGAATCCGCTTAAATACAGCTCAAAATATATCCCATAGACATCTTAAAAGTTCCTCTTTTTTTTCATCTACATGAAACGTCCCGCGAGCACGCCCCACACGTGGTCGCATCGATATCCGACACGCGTCGAGGAGGCTCCCGAGGCGGTACGAGAAAACGATAAACTATGACAGCGTAAGACGATAATTTACAGCAACAATATGCAGCGGAAACGATCAATTATCTCGATACATTAGTCATAAGAACACATAGGTTAACTTACAACATCTAAGCCCATGGCTTATACATAGTCCTGAGCTCATAGCTCGTACAACAGACTCGATAGTCAACATATGAAAATAAACAAAAGGTCTTCTAATTGACCATACAACAAAGTAGACTCGATACACAACATGTGCCATGTGCAATCTTCACGCCAAGAGCAGCACCTCCATACCTATGTCTGACGACCTGCAGGATCCAATGCAAGGGCAGAACCCGTGAGCTTTCGCC
>LTAE01001151.1:35926-57237 GCA_001647135.1 Pontederia paniculata | reverse complement strand
ATATATAGTTATAATTATATTTATGTGATTCCCTTTTACCTATCCTTGGAATGTTAATCGTCAACTACTTTATTTTACCACTGTCCAGCACACTCATGCATATATGAATAAACAGATATATAATATACTGACAGATTTTTTTTGTATACGAGTTTATCCAAATCAGTTCTTGCTAATATATTATGATATATATATGTCCAATCTACGACATCTTCCCACTTTATCATATTGACACGTAGTTTATTCATTAAATCATTACTTCTACTCTTATGCTCATAATTGAATCGATATTTAATTAATAAATCCTTAGTGTGTTCCAGACGATTTTATCAATAATCTACTTGGCACTACAATTTTCTTTTCATTATCAATCTCTAGTTGTTTCTAGCTAATAAATTTCTCACAAAGTAACAACTAATAAATTATCTTTCTTATCAAATTTATTAATCTCCAAACCACCTGATTCCAATCCTAATGTACACATTAATTTATAGTCGGATGTCACTACACCTTAATAAAGATTAATCCCTTTATATCATCCCTATCATGAATACAAATTTTGGTGCGGTGGTCTAACTACTTATCATTTACAAGCATGTGTCATCCATATATATATTTACCACGATACGGTATAGCTCATCACGAAGTGGTCCTTTCCAGCAACGTTCTAAAGTTTGGTATTCGTTGTGATGTCCGGCAGTGGCTTCTCCATTTTCGTCAAACTTCCACAGATCCGAAAATGGCAGGACAGAGATGAGATGGTGCGAAGAAGGGCCATCAGTTTCTGATAATGAAACCCAAAAAGAATCACTATTCCATCCAACACCCTAAATCACATTTCAAATCAAAGTTAAAATATGAATTGATACTATTAGACTTACCAAATCTAAGGATAGAATCCCTTGCCGTTCACGCACAAATTGCATCACTCCGTCGAAAGCGCCCGATTCACCTGCTCATGTTTGAGTTGCATCACTCCGTCCAAAGCGCCCGATGCTTATGTCATTTTGTTCGCCTCGTCGAGTAGGTTGCAATCGTACCGGACAATCGTCGAGTTTGGCCTCTGATGGGGCGTATTTAATGGCGAAGGCAGACCGGCGGTTCCTCTAATCACTGTCACGAAGGGAGAAGACGAAGGAGAGAAGAATGGGATCGCGTCCCTTTTATTCAAAGTGAAAGGACATGTGTCGCTTATCCATTGATTCGATCATGTTTATTTTATATTTTTTTTATTACTTCAGCCCCTCGAAACACCTAATTGCCCTCATTAGTTCAAAGAATTTGCAAGTTTGCCACTGGGCTTTTGTGTGGTTTGAGCTGGGCATTACAAGTATAATACTAGTATATAATAATAAGTAGTAAGTTATAAGTTAAAGGACTAAAATATGATAAGAATATAAGACTATAAATATACATTATTAAAGAATAAATTATAAAGATTATAAGTTATATTTATGACTTATATCAATATTTTATATAGAAATGAATAATTTATGAATTATGATATAATACACGTATAAATTTAGCTTTATTCTTAAATATTTTTTTATACTTAATTACCTATATATTTCTTTTGACTCTTATATATTAATACGTTAAATTTAAAAGTGACTAATAGTAACGTTTAAAAAAATAAAGAAAAAAGTGACGACACATCCAACACGATCCGGATCGGCACGATTCGAAATTGAACTGGGTCGGGCCGTGCTCATGGAGAAGTATTTTTGGCACAATACGATACTTTAGCAGAACGACATAAACACGAACAAAGACAAAGTCAAATATGAGCTGACCAGAATGAGCACGCACAAAAGTCCACCACTATTTAGAAATGAGATACAATTTTGATGTAGCCTAGTCCCAATAGTTTCAGAAAAAAATGAGAATAAAACTTGGAGACCTAGTTATTCTAGTTTTATCTATTTTATTATATTAAAATATTTTATACAAACTATAATATTTATGAATATTATTAATAATAACTAAAAGCTCTCTTTTTTTATAGATTATTAATAGAAGCCATTTTAATGTCATATATTTAAAGGAAATTAAGAATATATATATATATATATATATATATATATATATATATATATCGGGATAAAAATGTTGGGCTCAAACTGAATTTGAGTTTTTTGAACTGGAGCCATTCCAACCCAGATTGGGCCATATTTTGGACAATTGAATTTAGTCCTGAGTTGTATATATTTCAGACCTGGATATTCGAAAAATAATTTTAGGTCAGATTGGGTGATACTATGGCCTACTTCTTATTTGTTAGAAGAACATGTTCGTAGGCAAACATGGTTTAAGTACAAACTAATCACTAAGCATCTTTAAAATGAAGAATAAAAGAATGACACAGTGAACATTTTATAAGAAATCCACATTTGGATCTTAATTCTAATATTTAAATTATTACATATTGTATATATATAATATATATTATTATTATTATTATTATTATTATTATTATTATTATTATTATTATTATTATTATTATTATGAGTAAGGGCCGTTTGTTTTTAGCGAGGAACTTGTTCTTTTGTGTTCCAGGGATTGCTATTGAAACTCAAGCTGATCTTCCGATTGATATGCCTTTTCGTGCAGAAGTTTCTTGATTTTGATAATGAGAGAGTTGAATATGTTTATTTGATTAGGTTAAAAAAAATTACATTCTTATTTTAGTCTAACGAAATTCGGGTTTTGGTCAAGATTTGAAAATATAGAATGAAAAAATATTTTATTTAGGCAAAACAAATAACAATAAATAATAAAAATGCAAATAATATTAAATTAATTACACAACCTATAATATTAAAAAAATACATTTAACATACAAATTTAAAATGAACTAAAATAAATTATATCAACATAATAATAAATAATGTATGAAAATGAATGAAAAATAACACATTAATAATATAAGATTATTTGTAATATCTCAGATTTTAAAATAAAAATAAAATAAAATAAAGAGGAGATAAGGAAAGATATAGTTGGTTAAGATTAGGAAAAGAGTTTGAATTGAAATCAAATTGTTATATTTTTATTAATTAAATATTCCTAATCCTATGTTGACTATTTTAAAAGAATCCTAATCATATGAAATATTATCTTATGGAATTATAATCAAATACAAAGTTATTCTTGGGAGTCCTAATTGTATTCAAACTCCATCTAGGGATAAATTTCTCTTCCCTATAAATAGGACCCAACCCCTCTTCTCTCATCCCATAATTTTCTCCCCCTCTCTCCTCTCTCTCTCTCTCCCTCTTCCTTCTCTCTCCTCACAGGGTTAGATCAACATGGAGTAGGAGATCAATGACAAGGAAGAAGATAGGTTGGCTATAGAGGACGGTATGTAATTGTGATTATAATTAAGATTTTCTGTATGTAATTATGATCATAATTAGGACTTTAGGTATGGATTGGATATGATAATCATAGGTTGTAGATTCTGGTTTTTAAATCTCTATGATGTTTATGCCCTAGAAAGGATTTCCCCTACATGCGATGGATTGATTAGAAATAGATTAATAGATGATGTATATGATGTAGATTTCAAGGCTAAAAATCGTAGAAAACATAGTATAATCGATCTCCATAAAATAATATACATATAGTAAAAGTTTCGAATCTGTTCGGAGGGGGAAAAGGGGGCGGAACTCGCCCAGAATTCCCGTCACGGCCGTGACAGACATATCACGGGCCGTGACGACACAAGGAGCGACGGCGGCACAGGACGGCGCACGAAATTCGCCCAGAAGAGCCATCACGGTCGTGATGACTACATCACGGGCCGTGATGGAGACCATCACGGCCGTGACGATCTCGTCACGGGCCGCTACGAGGAATAACCGAGAGTCGTGACCAAGGCGCAACACGGCGGTCGCCGACACTGTTCGGTCACGGGCCGTGACAAGTTCGTCACGGGCCGTGACGATGTGGAAAAACTTGACGATCCAGTCACGGCCGTGACCAAGTCTTCACGGGACGTGACAGTACTGTCACGGGCCGTGACAGATCTATCACGGGCCGTGACGACTCACCAGATTTCTAATATAAGTCCAAGATTTTATGATGTTATGATTGTATTGATTGATTGAATATGAATTGATGAACGGTGTAGGTTTAGGTGTCTTTAAACGATAACATAACTCAAGATAAAGATTTAAAAGATGAAATGATTGTGATTGAATTGATGCATGAAGAGGAAGGCCCCGGCGGACTTGGAGAACAGGCTTTAATCCTATAAGGGTTATTGGTGTTTTCCCAATTGTTATTGAGAACAGGCTTTAATCCTATAAGGGTTATCGGTGTTCTGAGTTATGGAACAAGGGCAGGCTTTAATTCTATAAGGGTTATTGGTGTCCTTGATTATTGATAGAGAGAGTAGGCTTTAATCACTTGAGGGTTATTGGTGCTCTCTCTGAGTTTAATTGTTATTGATGGGTCTCGGGTTGACTCATGGCCTAGCTAGCCATATTGGCCCCGGATCGCTGGAATCTTCATGTACTAATAATTGAAAATTGATTGATTGAAAGTAATTGATAGGAAATGATCTATTGAAAATAATTGATGGAAATGAAGGACAAAAGAATAGTCCTATTGATATATTGAAAATTGCTATTGGATATTGATATTGAAAGGTAAAGCTAAAGGCCAAAGGTAAATGACGACCCTATTGAGATAGTGTTAATTGTTATAGCTTATTGTCAACAAATGTTTTCTTTACATATTGATTTTCTTATTTATGATCATTTACATACTGAGTGTCAAAACTCACGGGAGGTTCATCTCCCCTACAAATTCAATTTTGTAGGCAAATATGTTCAAATAGATGGTGATGACACAGCGATAGCGTGATGATGTTCGTGATGGATAGCTTGCACATGGCATAGGTCCTGGTCATGGATTGAGGATTGACTTCCGCATTGACATGTACTTAGTGTTGACCAGTGGATTGGTCAAATGAAAGTCACTGATGTATGACGGTAGCGTCTCCAAAGTCAAGATTTTTGCAGGTGGCAAGGTCTGACTTTGGGGGCGTTACATTATTATCTTATATTTATTGTTGACTGTGAAAATTATATAATATTAATATCATAATCCACCAATATATAAAATGTTAAATAAAATGTGAAACTGAAGTATTATTCAAACACAAATTTTTGACTCCATTTGTTTGATAAAATTTATCATAGAAATAATTTCATCACCTTTTATTATTTAATAATTCAAATATTGTTGATCAGATGTAAAGTTTTTTTTCTAAGAAAATAAATTAGTTTTCCAAAATAACAATCTATTTTTTCTCACAGGACTCCATTTTTATGGTTTTAAAACAATTTTTTTCATATCCTCAAGTCACATACCAACCATGAGGAAATAAACTACTATTTTTTTAATTTTTTTTCCAAAATATTTGTTTTCTTTAATAATTTACTGTCATCGAAACTAGGCTTGAACTCTTAACTTACATTTATCAACTTCTTCAAATCAAACATGCCTTAAGCTTTAATTAATTAGAGTTCAAACACATCAAAGTGTTTATAGTAAATCATTTAGATGACAACTTGCCAATTTTGTAAAATATCTTTACAATTAGACGGAAGATAATTCCACTCTTCAAATATTAACATCAATTATTTCTACTTAGTTATCCTTTATTATTTTTATATGATAAAAATAGAATAACTTCATAACACTTTTTCCTAAAATGAAAATCATGTTAAGTGTTATTTTTTCTTCTTTTACATTATTAAGTTAGCATGCAACGATTGCAGTTTTTTTCTTCTATTGCTGTTTATTTACTGCAGATAGTTTATTTTAGCTTAGTCACTATTATTTGTTATTTGGGCATTTTTAGAACATATTTACATTTTAGCAAAGAAGCAGAGAATTTATTTTTGTTAATTTTTGTTTCTTCATTTTTTGTTAGTGTGTTCTGCAAGTTCTCATTTGGAACAATAAAAATACAAATAAGTAGACTTTTATAGTAAATAGATAAGTAGTAACAGAGGGAAAAGTACATATGTTAATAATGCACGAAATAAATAGAAAAATAAAAGAACAAAAAGAAACGAATCAATCGGAAAGTTAGCACTTATTAATTTTTTAGGAAAAATGATTCCAAAAATAATTTATTAATAATCATTTATTATGTTTTTTAAGATAAAATATCATAAAGTTATTATGTTATTTGTAATATAAAAAAAGAGAAAAATAAGGGGTGCATATTTTTATGCACACATACGATACTTAATTTGGCCTATTAATTTAAAAATTAATAATTGATTTTTGTTAATAATTTGATTTATTAAATATAATTAATTATTAATTTTTAAATTAATGGACCAGATAAATGTGTCTCACACTCTCGTTAACCTCGTAAAAGATAAAATGTAAAAGTTAAAGTAGACGCATTCTTATTTTTCTTCCCCCATTTAACACATTAGGCTTTAAGATTCGCACCGTTCTTTGTTACTTTTCGTTCTCGATACGGACGTCTCGTCCGTCGACTTCTAAACTTGTTTAGTTTCAATTGGTTAGGGTTTTACCAACTTCCCCTTCGCCGCCGCCGCTGCCGCTGCCGTCGATTGAGCTCGGAGCGATGACTGATTCCTCATCGTCGAAGAAGGCGGCTCCCAAGCTCCCGATCCCCGGCCGCCGCAACATCCTCATCACCAGTGCCCTGCCCTACGTCAACAATGTTCCCCACCTCGGTAACATCATAGGATGTACGTGCCCAATGAACACATTTTTATGCAATTTCCATAACCTTGTTTCACATTCGAAGTTTGATTATGGTTTTATTGCGAAAAGGTGACATCTTTCTATTTTTCCGATTTGATTTTTTATTCGATTTGATTGGAATTGGGTAAGGTGTTCTGAGCGCCGACGTATTTGCCCGTTACTGTCGGCTGCGAGGGTACAACACGATTTATATGTGCGGAACGGATGAGTACGGGACGGCCACTGAGACCAAGGCCATGGAGGAGAAGTGCTCGCCCAAGGAGATTTGCGACAAGTTCGTATTTTTATTTTATTCCTCTAGTTTCCATTTTGTTATTTTATTTAATGTGAATTTGTAAAATCAAAGATGATGATGAGTTATCCAGTGGTTGTATTCACCACGCTGCATGTTTTTGTTATAAGTGCGAAAATATCCGCCCTTTAGATATAAGCAATTTCATGGTAACAAGGTTTTAAATTTTAGGTAAGTTTAATTGAAGGGCATTTATCAATCTGCCAATGGTGATATGATCTGATGTCCTGGCAATTTAGGTCATGTTCCTACTGCGAAAATAAAAATTAGTGAAATAAAGGAATGGAGTTAGTTTTTAGCTTATGAAGGGTTCAATCTTCTTTGATCCATATATTAGGTACCACGCTATCCACAATGAAGTATATAAGTGGTTCAATATTAGTTTTGATGAGTTTGGAAGGACGTCCTCTCCACAACAGACTGAGGTTTGCCAAGAAATCTTCCACAAGCTTATGGAGAATAAATGGCTATCTGAAAATACTATGCAGCAGGTATCACCTAACTCACATAAGTCTATACTCACAGTTTTCACATTTTACAATTTCATATTCCCTGAGTATAGATTATCTGCTTCCTTTCCTAATTCAAAAGTAACTTTTCTTTCCTGAACCAAATGCAGCTATACTGTGATACGTGTCAGCGCTTCTTAGCAGATCGTCTTGTTGAGGGGACATGCCCTACTTTGGATTGTAATTATGACTCTGCGCGAGGTGACCAGTGTGAGAATTGTGGAAAATTGTTGAATCCAACTGAACTAAAAGATCCCAAGTGCAAGGTAAGTTTTATTTCGTTTGTCCTTATAATTTAAATCCTTCATTAATTTGATTGTATTAACACTTCATTAATTTGATTGTATTAACACTTCAGGTCTGTCGGACCACTCCACGCATACGTGATACGGACCATCTGTTTCTAGAGTTGCCCCTCCTGCGTGAAAAATTGGAAGAATACATTAATGAAACCTCAGTGACTGGGGGTTGGAGCCAAAATGCAATTCAAGCAACACATGCATGGTTGAAGGAAGGTTTGAAACCTCGCTGTATTACAAGGGATCTGAAATGGGGTGTTCCAGTTCCACACGAGAAGTACAAAGACAAGGTTACATAATGACTACTAATTTATTTTGGATTTCTTATTTTTACCAATGTCATTTTCTAGCCTGTGCTAAATATGAATCTTGATTTGCACTTTGACCCATGCTGATCGAACACCTAGATAACCTACAGATATGGGAAGATATTCTTCTCCATTTCCATGTCAGAAGCTAGCATGTTGAAGTTTTGTGTTTCCACATGCGCCTGTTTTATGATTGTTTCCTCGTCATATTCTCTTACAGGTATTCTATGTGTGGTTTGATGCGCCAATTGGATATATTTCTATCACAGCATGCTACACTCCTGAGTGGGAGAAATGGTGGAAGGATCCTGAAAATGTTGAGTTGTACCAGTTCATGGGCAAGGATAATGTGCCATTTCACACGGTAAAGCTACGTCAATCTACTTTTATTTCACAACTCAGTCATTGTTGAGAAATACACAATTTTGTTTGCCTTATTGCTTTTGATGGCAATTCCCATTTTGTTGCATACTAATAGTCACATGTTAAGTAATAGCATTTGTACCAATAATCACATGGTAAAGCCTAAGGACTGAGGTGAAGCTTGATGACGTCCATGATGGTCACTTGGGAAGTTTTTTCTAGCTTAACCGCACTATTTTTGGGGAGATGTTACATTGAGAAAATTATACATCGCACTAGCTTTTTATGGGCTATTGGGGGTTGAAAGATTTTTGTTCTGGGGGTCCCACACTTTCTTGCTCATGGTTTCTCTTCCTTTGGATTATGCAAGATTATGCACACTTGTAAATTCCACGAGTTTCTCTTATAATATGCACTGGATGACTGTTCGCTTATAATACACACTGGATGACTGTACAAGTCTCGTAGGTTTCCTTTTATCACTAAAAGGTCACATGGTAAGGCCATATAATTAAGGTTGTCTATTCACATGTTATTTTACTCTAGAAAATCTTCTTTTTGATATCACACGATCATGCTGGCCGATGGAGTGCCCTAGGTGTCATTTTTTAGTTAATGTTTGGTGTTTTCTTTTTTTTTTTTTTTCAGTGAGTTTGATGTTCTGATTTTGTCTTTTATGAAAGGGATATCTGGTTTTGTTATGAACTTTTAATGCTAAGGATCAATAGTTTTCTTATGTCTGTTGAGATGTTAATTTTTCTTGTTTTTTTATTCACATGCATATCTGATGGTTGCTTATCAAGTGCTTTTGTCGATATTTTCAGGTAATGTTTCCTTCTACTCTTCTTGGAACTGGTGAAAAGTGGACAATGATGAAGACTATTAGCGTTACAGAGTACTTAAACTATGAAGCAGGTAGGGAAATATCTTTTTTGTTCTTTTTCATCATATAATGAATTTTATTTTGTTTCTATTTTCTTTCATCTCAGGTTTGTTAAGTTTGGGTTACTTCTTTGCTGTCCTAATATTAGATCCCATCCTTGAAACACTTTGATAAAGTTAATTAAATATGCCTGTTAGATATTTATCTTGTAAACCTGTCATCAGTCATTGATTTCTGATCAAACTTGATTTCTTTTTGAGAGAAAAACTTGAAATTTTTGTGTATTCATATTCTAATGCTATTTCCTTGACAGGAAAGTTCTCAAAGAGTAAGGGTGTTGGTGTATTTGGTAATGATGCAAAGGATACAAATATACCTCCAGAAGTGTGGAGATACTACTTGCTTACAAATAGGCCTGAGGTGATTAAAAAATGTCCATCAGATTTTTACCTTTAGCTTGCTGCCTGAAGCATTGGATCTGACTGTGTTTTCTGATTTAGGTTTCAGACACATTATTTACATGGGCAGACTTACAGGCTAAGCTGAACAGCGAGTTGCTCAACAACTTGGGTAACTTTATCAATCGCGTGTTGAGCTTTATTGCCAAACCGCAAGGTCAGTTTAATTAATGAATATCAAAGTTCTCTCAAAAAATAAATATCAAAGTTAATGCCTTGTCCAATAATTATCAAAGTTATGCAGTTGGTGACTGTTATACCATTCCATGATGGTAAAGTTACTGTCATTATCCCAAATATTCACTTAATATACAACTAGAGTAACAAACTCATACGGTTGACCTTGCATATTATTGATGTTCTAGTATTTTCTACAATATCTTAATTATGATATACAAATCTTTGATTCATTGAGGTACAAATCAAAATATTATTGTAAACCAACTTTGATAAGTTGCTTGGTGATCGCATCTGTTCGATGCCCATATCTTGATGCTCAGGCATGTATCTTAATGATCAATAGGCATATATTTTTGCCATCTATATATCTATATTGTAACATAAATTTCCTCTAAACAGATGTAACATGAATTTGATATGCTTGTATGATTATTAGATGAAATCACAAGAGCAAATTAACTCAGAACTTTGATAGTGAATTAGATTCGTATGGTCTTGGCAGTTGATCACATCATGAAACCTGTAGTTAATACTTATGGATTTGGATGGAAAGCTTAACATTTGTTTTATTTCTTTTCTCCCTCCTGTATTATATAGTTCTGTATTCATTCTGTGAATTTTTGGAAATTCAAATATTCAAACTTTAATACTAGCTGTTCATTTTAATACATTTGCAAAGAAGATAGCCTTCACTAGGACGGTTATGGTTATGTATTTTAATGTAACATCAATAAGTTCTAATATGAATTTTGAAAGAATTTTCTTTGTTGACAATTTTCTTTATTGACTAGTCTTTCATGTTAGTAGTTCGTCACAAGCTATAGCTTTGTTGCAACTACTTGTATTTTTCCCTCACATTCCAGTTTCCTTTTTCTTTCTTTGCAGGGGCAGGATACAATTCCATCATTCCAGATGCTCCTGATGCAAAATCGCATCAATTAACAAAAGATTTCGGTGAGAAAGTTGGTAAGCTATCAGAACAATATCTTGATGCCATGGAAAAGGTAATCTATTTGAGTCTTTCTATTGTTGTGGAAAGCTTGTGTTTTATTGGTTCAGACATTTTAAAATTCACTTATGATAATGAATATTTTCTTTGGTGTATATCAGGTCAAACTGAAACAAGGTTTGAAGATTGCAATGAGTGTATCCAGTGAAGGAAATGCATATCTACAAGTAGATTCTTTCTCACTATTTTTATTCTTGATGTATCTTAAAATTTGATGTTATGAATTGATGTCAATATTTACATCGCGTATGTGATATAGGAGAGTCAATTTTGGAGACTTTACAAAGAAGATCCGTCTTCTTGCGCCATTGTGATGAAGACATCAGTTGGACTTGTTTACCTTCTTGCTTGTCTTTTGGAGCCATTTATTCCATCCTTTTCCCTAGAAGTAAGTTGTGAAGCTTGTTTGTTTTATTTTCCCTCCAAGCATAGCAAATAAATTTTGACAGTGCTGGTTTTTTTGTTCTAGGTGCTAAAACAGCTCAATTTACCACCAGAAACACATATATCATTCTCTGATGAGAAAGAGGAGACTGACAAGGCAAAGAGACCTTGGGATTTTTTACCTGCTGGTCATGTTATTGGGAAGCCTGAACCGCTATTCAAGGAATTGGTAAGTTTACTTTTGATTTTTCAATCTTGCCATATTTCTGAGATCACTCTTTGATCCTTGATCAAGACACTTTTTTGCTATCATTAATTTTATCACTTTGGTTCTATGGTGCCAGAAAGATGAAGAAGTGGAAGCTTTTAGGTCGAGATTTGCTGGGAGCCAAGCTGAGAGGCTTGCAAAAGTTGATGCTGATGCAAAAAAGATAGCTGAACAACTTAAAAACACAAAATTAGGAGGTATAGAGGTTTTCCAATATTTTTCGAGGAAAACATATTTCCAAAATTATTTCTTTTGCTGAATTTCCTTTTTCGCTTTTATTCATTGTGAGTATATTCATTCAATATGAAATGCAGAATAACTTGGATGATTTCCAAATTCTTGAATTATATTTTCTGATATATTTTAATGAAATGTTTGTGACAGAATTAGAGATGGCGGATTTCCAATATCTGGGTTTGAATGCTTGTTATGTAGTTTAAAAGTTTTATTTGATCTATCATATAACAATGGCAATGCCATTATGTAGATTAGAAATTAGGTTCCTTTTTTTATTAAAGAAAGGTATTTCTGGTAAAGGATTTTTTTGGCGGTTGGGGTATTGTATGGTTCTGGCCACACTTGTGCATTTCCTTCTCATTTTTTTGAGAAAACATTTTCTTCTCATAATATATTTTTTTTGAGAGAATCCTTCTCATAATATAGCTGGATCACTAAGAATTTTATGGTTTTTCTTTTGCCTAATTGAAAAAAAAACATCTAACAGTATGTAGAAAATAATGTTTGATACTGTGATCTTCTAGCACTATTTAGCTACTAAAAGAAGCCTGAGAAATCATATCGATTAACAGTGAAGAATTGAAGATTGCTATAGGCGTGTCAATCTGGTTTAAAATGGGGATGTCCTTGGCTTGCATCCTTCATAGGGCTTTAAAATTGTGTCAAGTGGTGGAATGCCTCAAGTCTTAATCAAGTTTTCTAGCTATTTGATTTTAGAACTTAAAGCAGTGAATAATGGTAGGATATCTTTAGAATCAAGAGAATGTAACCACTAATAATTCCTTTTTCCAATAAGTTAACCTTTGTGTCACATTTCTGTTGTTTGTATGTTGATGTTACAACATAGATCGGTCCTTTTTTTAAAAAAGTTAACCTTTGTGTCACATATCTGTTATTAGTATGTTGATGTTACAACATGGATTGATCCAACAGGTATTATAAGCTTTTCTGACATTTTGGGGACACGCAACCAAGCATAACATCTTATGGGTCACCAGAATGTTCCATATAAATTTTAAGATGTTATTTTGCAGGAGGAAATGGGAAGAAACAACAAAGTAAGCCAGCTGGTAGTACTACAAAACCGAAGGCTGCTGAAACAGAGATTACCATATCGAAACTCGACATTCGAGTCGGTGTCATAAAGAAAGTTCAAAAGCATCCAGATGCTGATTCTCTTTATGTTGAAGAAATTGACGTTGGGGAGGAATCAACCAGAACAGTTGTTAGTGGCCTTGTCAAATACGTTCCTCTAGAAGAAATGCAGGTTTTCTACTCTTTTCAGATACTTACTCCTGTAAACAAATGTTCTCTTCTATGCTATTTCTTTCTCTTATACTAATATGATCAATTGCAGAACCGGAAGGTCTGTGTCCTTTGTAATCTGAAGCCAGCAACAATGAGGGGAATCAAATCACATGCAATGGTCTTGGCCGCTTCTAGTGATGATCATTCAAAAGTAAGCCACGTATTTTTTCTGATATTTTGCACAACTTAGTTTTTTTTCTAGTAAAAAACTCTTTCGAGGCCTCTGTTGTGTTGTTCAACTTTCCTTTAGTACTGCTGTATATATATATATATATATATATATATATATATATATACACACTACAATCTGATATCACTTAGATAAGAAGCTTTCAAAGACATGGGAAATGCCTAATAGATTTGCAGATATCTGGGTTTGCTGCTGATCTGTTACTTTGGAAATTGTGTTTCAGGTTGAATTGGTTGATCCACCAGAATCAGCAATGGTGGGTGAGCGAGTTACTTTCCCGGGCTACTCAGGTGATCCTGATGCTGTGTTGAATCCGAAGCACAAGGTATGGGAGAAGCTGCAGGTTGATCTGCAGACAAATGCTGAACTAGTTGCCTGTTACAAGGATCTGCCATTCACAACCTCAGCAGGGGTTTGCAAGGTCTCATCGATCTCAAATGCAGCCATTAGATAATCCAGCATTTTGTCCCGCAGCGTGTCAAATGATTTTGATTCAATAGATGCTTTGCTCATTTTTTTTCTATTGTCTGCTTGTTATAGATTCAAATCATAGAAATGTTCCATTTTTTTCCTTGAGGATTAATTATCCATAAAAAACAATTGTGGAAATAATCTTATTTCAGAACTGGAAATGCTTATTGAACTAACATTAGTTTGAATTTTACTTGGGGTCTTTTGCCACTAAATTCTCGTGGAAATGGTTTTAGTAAGAAATTTCAGTTGGGTGACTTGGTTTTGGTACAGACATTTCAGTTAGGTGACTTGGTTTTGGTACATTTCTTGTGTCCGGCCTTCCATCCTTATTTCACTTTGTAATGACTTGGATCATTTATTTCTGATATACCATTGAAGCGGACGCAGTGTAATTGCATTTTTATGTTTATATTTTTGAATAGAGGAATTATTAATCCTGCATGCACTGCCTAACTTATTTTCAAATTTAGTTGTTTATGGGCTCACAACTTTCTGTTGTTAAAAGAGAAAAGAACTGGGATTTCATAGGTTGCTGAGGAAGATGCTCTAAATGGATTATGGTTATTTGAATAAATAGTGAAGTAATAAATCTTAATTCCTGGATATAACAATATTGTTGTAACCAAGATCCAAATTGCATGACATGTCGATCAATAAATCATTGGATGCGTTGATCTTTATGAAAGAAAGTTAACGCCAAACGTTCTTTGATGTGGTAAGCGATATGATCTCAAGTTCGACTTTTCTGTTGGGAAAAAATGAAGGTGCTTTTTATTTTAAATAGTAGAAAACACGATAGTGAATATTAATTTTTTTTATTTATTATAAATTTAATATCCTATGATTTAAAAAAAAAATACTATGATATTTTCTATTTAAGTAGAAAAGATCTTCATTGAACTTTTTTTATTGTACACCATAGAATTTCGTGATAATTTATTCGTCCACATGTAGGGGTGTTCATGGGTCGGTTTGACTCAATTCAATACCAAATCCGATCTAACTCAATTAATTTTGTTAGAATTGAGTTAGACCGGGTTGATGACAAATTAATCATCGAATTCGATCCAACCTGATCTTCATTGGATCGGGTCGGGTCATCGATTTACTCGATTAAATTTTTTCATATATTTTTAATTATTTTTTATAATACTTAACATTAATTATATTTTAAAAAAGAAAGAAACATATTTTTCAATATTTATAATGATTTTAAAGGATATAAAGTATAATTTTTTTAATATATTTTAATTTTAAAGCAAATATAAAATTCTTATAAGAATAAATTGATTTAAATTTAATAAAAAATATACAAAAGTTCAGGTCATCGAGTTGGGTCGGGTTGTTCAGGTTTAAAAAATTGAAACTCGTACACGACCCATTGATTATTGAATTATGATCGGGTTGATTTGGATTCGACCCGATCAATCGTCGGGTGCATCGGATCAATTAGATCCGACGAATACCTCTAGATGCAACACTTTTGGACAGTGTTGTAAATGAAAAGAAATGATATATATGGTTAGGTGCTCATTTAATTAAATTTTATTATTCTCTCTCGACGTGAACAGAATAAATGCTCTGTACTGGAGTATACTGTCTTGGTGCCCTTTCATGTGTATTGATACGGATTTTGTTCTTTACCCATGTTCTTGATCTTGATGTTTACTTACGCCCTATAATCGGCCTAGTTCGTGGTAGACTTGGGGTCGGAGCTAATTGATCGCTAAAATTTTGAGAATATAGTCCCAACTAGTTTCTCGTGTTTAGAAAAGGTTAATTAAATATTTATGAAATTATCCTCTTTCTTAATATATAAATTTAGATGAAATGATGATAATAATGTATAAAATTAAATTAGATCAGAAGCAATCAATATTTATGTGAAAAATCTTTCAATATGAGAAAGAAAAATTAAGAAAACGAGCAACAAATCGTTCACTATGACATAATTATGGGATAAAAAGTTTTTTTATCCACTTTGAGAAATATAAAAATAATAACTTAAAGAACTAATCTTGAATCTGTTGTCTAGGAGATGATGTGAGCGGCGGCGGCGACGACGTATCAGAGAAAGAACAGAGGAAGGTAGTAGAAAAAACAGAGAAAAAATGAATTTGAAGAACGGACAACCAATAACTATTTCTTTTATTGATCAACAAAGACTATTTATAATACAAAAGTTTAACTTAGAAGATAAAATTAATCCTAATCCAAGAAGATAAACTTAAGATAAGATAGAAGATAAACCTAAATCTAATCTTCTAAACCAAATTAATTGAATTATCCTCATTAGGATTAATTCCAAACATACTCCCCCTTAATCCTGACATCGTGTATTCCCAACAAGTAGAGCATGATTTCTAGCTTCACCATCTTGGCTCTACGAAATCGGATGACTCGATCAGTAGCATTGCTCCTCTTCTTCCACATATGAAAGATTCCCTTCCTCGATGTCTGGTTTACTTTTGCACTCAGATGCATAGTGCCTCATCTTGCTGCATTTTGAAGCACTTGATGTGACTCTTATCATGACCACCTCTGCTTGAGCCATCCTTGTCATCCTTGCTTGAGAATTCTCCACGCCGGCTTGTTCAATGGCCTCTACCACGACCTCGACCTCCTTGGTTCTCACTACCACCTACGCTAGGATTTGAGGTTTCGTCCTTGTTGTTTGATGACACATCACTGCCATCATTCTTTTGTCGTGCTTGCCACTCGGCCTGAGTGAGCAAAAGTTGCCCACTTTCATTTTTATCAAGGGCACGCTGACATGTGCGCTCCTTCCACGTCTTCAGTCGTCCAATTGCTTCTTCAAATGGCATTGATATTGAGGTCGCAGAATTGTTCAATACTAGCGATGACAGGAAATAACCTGCCTTGCACGCTGTTGAGCAACTTCTTCACTAGTGCAGTATTATCCAATGTCGAGCCCAAGTTGATGTATTTTGCTGATATACCAGCCAGCTTGCCAACATACTCGTCCAACGTCTCCCTTTCCTTCATCTGCAACGCATTGAACTCAATCTTCAGATTTGATAGGCGTGCCACCTTGACACGATCAACCCCGACAAACCTCGTCCGAGGCTGTCCCAGAGCTCCTTAGTCATCTTCTTGCTGGCTACCTGCAGAAGGATATCTTCTAAGAGAGTTTTGAGAAGATACCAACTTGTCCTTCTTGACATCCACAGTGGTTCCTTCCTTCGATTCTACTGCTTCCCAAACACCCTCAACATCCATCAAGACCCCTACCTTGATTGCCCAAGTGGAGTAGTTGGTTGTCCTCAGCTACGGTAATGGAATGACATCCTGCCATCCTTAACTGCCGCAGTATGGGGAACCATCGTCATGTCTCAATGTTTTGTCCACCTTGCTCTTCCACCCGAGAGGCTAGTTCTCTGCCGTCAATGTGGCCTTCGAGTATTTGGTGACCTCTCGCTGAGGTTGCACACCTTCAACCCGCTCGCCTTGGAGTTCTGCTGCGCTCCTCCTTATGGAGCCGGATCGGATCGGCATCGATGTTCGCTTATTGTGAGCCACCGCCTTGCTGCCCTCCTGACGTGCACGCTGCATACTCACCCTGCATAGTCCTCACCATCACTGGTCGATCGTCGACAACACCATCGATGAACTCGACCACCAATAGGTAGACCCTCTTGACCAGTGTCGTGCACAACGTCAGTCTGAATGTAGCACCGTGTCAATCCTTCGACAAGGGCACTACCTTCGGCCTGCTGCACTGTTTCAGTCCTTTGACACGATCACTACCTTCAATCTTGAGGGTGTTCTACTCCTGTCAAAACCAGTGACACAATGGTGTCACCTTGCTGTGGAACTTCTCCGAGGGCAAGCACCTTTACTCCCTAGTAAAGAGGCCGGAACATGCACCCTCTCCAATTGGCACCAAGACCGCAACATGCCTATCACAGACGCTGGAAGCCTCCTCTGCCTTACCATTGGATATGGCTTTTCTCTGCCACTGCCCTCGCTGCTGCCGCGAGAGGATTATCGATCTTTGCGTGTCGCTGCTTTGCTGCTTTCTTTCTCTCCCTCATTGCCACGACGTCCTCTTCCCTGGTGCATCGCCGCTGCCTCCCTGAGCGTCGCTACCTCACTGTGCTCTCCGCTGCCTCCTTGCGCGTCGCCACGCTATCCGGCTTCCTCGCCGCGTCGCCGCGCAGCCACGCTGCCTGCGCGTCATCGCTGACTTCATGTGCGTCGCCGCTACCTCCCTATGCGTCGAGGCTAATTCTCTGCACACCCTCGATGCGTCCCTATGCATCGTCGTTAGCTCCCTGCGCGTTGACGCTACGTCCTTACACGACGCCGCTGCCTCCCTTGACGTCACGCTACCTCCTTGTGCGTCGCTGCGCTATCCGACTTCCTTGATGTGTGTTGCCGCCGCCTCACTGTGAGTCACTGCTGCCTCACTGCGAGTCGCCGCTGCATCCCTACGAGTTGCCGTTGCGTCCCTGTGCGTCGCCACTGCGTCCCTGGCGTCTCCGCGCTGTCCGGCTTCCTTGCTGCTCGTCGCCGCTGCGTCCCTGTATGTTATGTCGCTGCTGCCTCATTGCGCATCGACGCTACATCCCTACACGATGCCGCTGCCTCCCTGCATTGTCCCGCTTCCTTGCTGCACGTCGCCGCTGACTTCCTGTGCATCGCCATGTTGTCCGACTTCTTCGCTACATCATCGTGCAACCATGCTGCCTGTGCATCATCGCTGACTTCTTGCGCGTCGCCGCTGCCTCCCTGCGCATCGACGCTGCGTCCTGCTCGTCACTATGCTGTCCGGCTTCCTTGCTGCGCGTCGCCGCTGTGTCCCTATGTGTCGCTGTTGCCTCCCTACGCGTCGATGCTACTTCCCTGTGCGACGCTGCTGCCTCACTGCACGTCGATGCTACGAGATTTAGGGACCCACGCTCTGATACCACTGTTGTCCCTAGGAGATGATGGGAGCGGCGGAGACGACAACATAGCAGAGAAAGAACAGAGGAAGGTAGGGGAAAAAATAGAACTCACAACCGAGAACTATTTTTTTTATTGATCAACAAAGATTATTTATAATACAAGAGTTTAACTTAGAAGATAAAAAATAATTCTAATCCAAGAAGATAAACCTAAGATAAGATAAAAGATAAAACTAAATCTAATCTCCTAAACTAAATTAATTGGATTATCCTCATCAGGATTAATCCCCAATAGAATCTTATAGAATAATGTCTTTGAATAACGGGATACGTGCTAGAACGAACTCACCGGAATAATAGAATTGATGAAAAAATACATAGAATCAGTACCTGAAGTTTTATTGAAAACTGATCAAAACTTGTTTCCGAAGAAATCGAAAAAAGTTTTCTTTATCTCTCCTCTATTTTCTCGCTCTTCCTCCTCCCTGTGACTATGTGTGAGGTGGCTTTGTTTCGTGCGGCACGACATTTTTCTCCTAAGGGTATGTTTGGATAGAGGAGAGGAAGAGATGGGAGGGAAGGTGAAGGTAATGAGAGGGAAAAGAATGGAGGGTAAAATTCTTTACACTCATTTTTATTTAGTTGGGGGAGGGGGGAGGATAATTTTTAACTTCTCCTTAAAAAAAATTTCTATTCAAACAAGGGTAATTTTTACCCTCCCCTCCGTTACCCTCTTTTTCCCTCAATCCAAACACACCCTAAGAGAACTTTTCTTTGGCTTCAACACCTCCAACTCACCTTCTTTCTTACAATTCGACGACATTGTGCAACTTTTTTCAAATAATCACCTCATGATGTAATGCACTTGGACTCAAAGTCCGTCTTTGTTCTTTTCTATTTTCTTTTTTACTTTTATTGTGAGCCCCATTAAATAACTATTAAAAGCTCAATAAACTTCCTGGAGGACTTCACCAAACCTGAATGCTCCTTACAAAATTTAGTCTTCTCTCTAAGTAGAGACTTAGTCATCATATCTAACACTTTTAAATATAGAACTTCTTCTTTTAGTCTCTTTAGGAATCCAATGATAACGAACATCAATATGTATGGACTTGTAGTGGAATATAAAATGCTTACTCAGATGTCTAGCACTTTGATTATCACGACGACATGATACTTGTCACACCCGACCTTCCTATTACGCTAAACCCAATTAATATAACTCTTGATCTTATATCTTAAAATAAAATTTATGAAACATCCTTCCCTAAGTATTATCTCACTACTTGTGATTACGTATAAGAGTTAAAGATATCCAAAAAAAACTTTAATTTAAACGCATAATACCCTACATTCACATATCTCCATTTTTTTTCTTCACACGCAATGTTACACAAAACGTTCCAAAGAGGGAAAGTGGTCTACATATTTTACACATAATTCTATTACATCATTTTCAAAACCTATGTATGTAAAATACATGCATACTTTAGAAAAAAACAAAATAGAAGGGGAATAAAAGTGCTCCAACGGCTCGACCTCTTCTATATGTAGCAAAAGTAGCACCTGAGTCAACTCAACCCGACAAGAGTACCCAAAATCTGAAAAAAATTAAAATAGAGTAGGGTGAACAAACAACAAGCTCAGTGAGTGGAGTAAAAGTATAACACAAAGGAACAATACAAGTGTTAAGACACACTTCCTTTCGAGCAAAAAATTTAAATCACTGTCACAATTAAAGTTCTAAAATCACATGTCTTTACGTAACATATAATGAAATCTTAATATTATGATATACAAGATCAAATTCCACATGTGTTATTACACATACAACAACATGGGTCAATACGATCACGCATAGCATAAACATGAGTCAATAAGTGTTTCAGAGCTTCATGGTCGTGGGTCGATACAATTAAGTAGAGCTTCATAATCATGGGTCGATACAATAACGCAGAGCAATAAACATGGCTCAATACGTGCACGCAGAGCAGCCCCCAATGGGCGAAAACACCGGGTATACACCCCAAAGGCATTATGTATATCGAATGCGGTCCCAAAAACCTATTTCAACCAGTATAATAATTTAACACAAGGGGTTTCACAATATGTAGAAAATACACATTACATGTTTGTATCTTAAATAAGCATCACACACATTGTTCCCTTAAAACTTTTGCATAAAAGAAATTTATAACTTTATTTCATCTAAAATTCTTGGAAATAAATAATCATTTTTTCATATCCAACATACTTTTGAAATGGGTTCAATGTAGGTGCTCCCTACTTAAATAGGGAGCACCATGCTCCCTACATTTTTAACCGTAGGATATTAGATCTACGGTGGATATTAAATCTTCTCTCTCCTACTTTTTTTCTCTCTCCTAAATCAAGTCACCATAGATCTCACATCCTACGGTTTAAAATGTAGGGAGCATGGTGCTCCCTACTTAAGTAGGGAGCACCTCCATTTTTTCCTA
>LTAE01001151.1:6799-35502 GCA_001647135.1 Pontederia paniculata | reverse complement strand
AATAATTCATTTATCTCAATCCACATGTCCTAATTTGATGATTCCACTTTTGTTTGAACCTATGAATAGTGTATATTAACATGTACAAATTTCAAATATTAACTCAAATAGAAGAAATTATAACCTAATTTACAATTAAACCCTGTAGTTTCCTCAGGACAGGATGAGCGACCAATGAAGAATTATTCATAACTTCCTATAAAGAACTTAGTTTTAATCAAAATCAGAGGCCACTGAAAGGTAGTTTCCATAGGATGCTTCATGTCAAATTCATATTTTTTGAAGAACAAGACACTAAGTAAGAAGAATAGAGAATTAGGAAATCAGTTTAGGGTGAAATTTTCTACCTCAAGTAAGTGTTGTTTTCGAATTTTTCCTGGATTCTACACTAGGTATTTGGCACTGTAATTTTTATGGATGTTGTAGGGAACTAAAATTAATATTTATAAATTTTACATATTTTTATGACTTTATATGACGGAAAAAAATATGAAGATAAGTTAGTAATGAACTGCTAGCTTAATGACGATTTGAAATATAATTGGTCAAAGTTGAGGTCCAATTAAAATAATGTTTGTTAAAATAGTTTTTCATACCTAATTAACCATACTTAACACTAATTATATATATATATATATAGATATATATTAGTTGATCAATAATTTATATTATATATTCATAATTATCTACACATAATTTTCTTCATACTACGTATCAATATTTTATTAGTCATCAATCCTTAATTTAGTGGTTAATGATTATATGCATACATAGATTCCTATTTCTCAAGTCTTGCTCAAACATAAGATTCTACCTTACGGATCTAAGAGAACCTCTTTCTACTTAGAACAATGCCCGACTCCTCCCATGCCTATCCCTTCAAGCCTAGCACATTCTTTTTGCATCTAGCTTAGAATCATTTTACACATGGTCACCCATATAGAACCATTATCCTCCTTAGTATCACACACTCTAGACTCAACATTATCATCATACTAGCCAAGTTTTTTTATCATCACTAGCTTCTTTTATACTTGTTCAAAGGTCTCCTGATCATATAGACACTCCCTGCATTAATGCCTTCCTCTAAACAAAATATATTTATAATATTATTTCTTACTTGTTCATCAGTCTCTTGACCTTAGAAGCATTTCCCAAAATCTAGTTTGTCCCACGATCTACTTTGAACATCGTATCTCAAGAACTCCTACCTATACACTTATTCATTGGTCACTAAGTCTACTCTACCTCTTTTTTCTGTCTTAAAATAGTCACAAGACCATGTTGTCCTTCTATGTGTTCAATAAAGTAATAAGTAAGCTAAAGCAAATAACTCAACATTCATATAGTAACACGTTGAATTTTTACATGGTTCCGTGCTATGTGATCTCCTTTCCAGATATGCCTAGGATTAATTAAAGGACCTTACCTCTATTAAAAAAGTTTAATACACTAGAGCAACCACTTGCATTACAAACAACCAACCTATCGTCTCAAGATTATGTAATGATGAAGAATGCTTTAACTACAACTAACTTGGTTAAAAAAATATTTGAAGGATACAATAATGCAAAAGAGTTTAAAAAAATTCAGGCACAAAAAAAAAAAAAACAAAAGGAACTACCTTTTTGACATCAATCACTACACACATCAAGAAGACAGGAGGAAGAAGGCAAACAAACCTCAAAAACTTCGAAAATGAAATACTTCTACTTGTTCTTCTATTTTTTTATTTTTAATTGTATTATGAATATTTTACTAAACTTTGTAATGTTAGATTTGTTGTTCTACATGGTGTTTAACCTCCATATAGCAGACGAGATTGCTGGTAGAAGAGTTTAGAAATCTCAAGCACCTAAAAACAAAGGGAGCCACCTTTGGACATTGATCACTACACACCTTTGGGCAAGAAGGGAGGAGGAAGAAGACAAACAAAGCCCAAAGGCTTTGAAGATGAATACCTCTATTTTCTATTGATTGTATACTATGAATAATTTAATGAACTTTGTAATGTTAGATTTGTTGTTTTTCATGGTATTTAATCTCTAGAATTTGAATCTTCTTGTGATGTTGACTTGATAGGTTAACATACTTGTAAGAGCATTGCTATATCTTCCTAAACATCGTTATGAAAATTCTCCTAATCCCTCACAATGTTGTGCATAGTAATTTATTAACTTTTGTGAATCGTTTGTAAATGAGAGTATTATGAGAAATTGATGTTTTCCTACTTATTATCTAAGATGCTAGAAACAATTTACAAAAGTTTCTTAGAAGCCAAAATATTCTTGAATATGCTGCAATTTGTTGAGAGGGCTACTAGGCGTTTGGAGCTATCTTTATTGGACAAATTTGAAATACCTTCGCGTTAGCTAGCTGCAAGTCCAATCCCTGAACAACATATGATTTGTTCTTTGCAATCCGATAGTTGTTCCATAGTGAAATCATTGCTCTGGAATTCATTTCTAATTTGTTATTTAAGCATTTTTAATTATAGTCCCTTATATTTATCAATTGTAAGCCAAAATACAAAGAGTATTTATATGACACCGTCTGTAGTTTGATACTCTTTTGAGGACAATTTAACTATAAGAGAATTAGGAGAAATTCTAGGAGGTTTAGAAACTTCCAGATACAACATATTCATACTTCTATCAAGCTTATGATAAGTTGTGACAGATCCTACGGTGGTACAAAGTAGTTTTCACATTCTTTAATCGTTCGTACTTTAAGATCTTATTGGCATGACTTGTTAAAGGAAAAAAAGTCACATGATTCGCAAGGATTCAACGATCAAAGTACATATACTTGAGGATGTAGTGTATTAGAGATTTTACCTTGTTCCATATTTTACAACATTTTGATTATTGTACATATGACATACACTTCATATATCGCAGCATATACATTATACATACAATTGCACACATCACAAACCTTGCAAAACTCATTTTAGCCTAAGCATATCTGTTAGACAAAACCTTTGGAAAGTAGGTTCGAATTGAGGAGGAGAATGTATGATAATGAAGGGGAAAGTAAAATTTCACCTTGTTTCAATAAACTTGTTTCTAAAGAACAATAAAAAAAATAATATTCTTTTCTTTCATAAGTAATTAAACTAATTTATTCCAAATAAAAAATAAATGATTTCATCCTCCCTCCTTCTCGTTAACTTCTTTTCTCTTCCTTTGTTCCCTTCCCCTCCTTCATTGAGGGCCATGTTGTAAAACCCAGCCTGACCAAGCCAATCAGATCGGTCGGACAAGTGTTCGAGACCTAAAATGATTCATTGATGATGCCAAACTCGGATTGACAATTGAACTATTTTGACTTGGTCAAATTCTATCAAAATTCGGGTTGAACCGCTCAACCCGACTCAACCTAGCAAAAAAAATATTTATTTTCAAATAATAATAATAATAATAAAGTTTAGTAACTTCTAGATCTTAAAAGAGATAAATATTCTAAGTTGTCATGAAGTAAGATTTGAAAGGATGATGAGTCTATATTGTTACGAAAAAACTAAGCGAATCAATCAAACATATTAATATTTAATAATTATTTTATTATTTCCTTAGGTCATTGAGCATTATTACAAATTCAGGATTATAAGTTAGGACAAAAAAAATCATTACATGATTATAATTAATAATATGTGTTGATGAGTGGCTAAAAATATCATTTTCACCCCTCATTTATGTCACCTTTTGTCATGTTTTGCATGCCACTTGGGGCTTTCTTGCCATTAAATATTTCTATATTTGACTAATCCATTCCTAGGAAATATTACATATCATTATAAAATTAGATTTATTGTATAATTTTGGAGCTAATAATGCATAAATAGGCAAGCAAGGATCCGACCCTTCATTTCAAATTCAAATCACCACCATTGATAAAGGAAATCCCCATAATAAAGAGACAAATTATCAAGGAGGGTTTCCTATTCAAGCTGACCCCAATTATGGAAACATATTATAACCCAATTAAGAAAAGAATGACAGCTTGAAGGAATGCAACCACAGTTAAAGAGATCACAATTCAAAAATCAAATCCGAACAATTAAGGAAAGAAATCACCAACGATTATTATAGATTATAATAGTTCGGATAATTAAGGAAATTAATCACTAGCGATTACTGGAGAGTATAACAGCAAACCATCGATAGTTATTGGAGATCTTGATCGCACTGTCACGGTGAATTCCCCCTTGATCAAGACACGATGAAGAAGCGACCTAAGAGAGTCTATTTAAAGAGAAAGACCAACATCATTCACAAGGGAGTTTGGCCAAGGAATTTCTTGACTGATAACAAGGAAGAAGCCACCTCCGAAGCCTTTAATTTTCTTTTAAGTTTAAAAAATATTCCTATTGTCCCTCATGGGACTTAGGGGTTAGTTTAGTTTATTGCTAAGGCTCTCTGAAGCCCTAGGCAAACTTTGTATTTGTCATGTTTTCTCATAAATGAATCATTTCTAGTTTTTTAATTAAGTTACAATTTTGATTCTTTATCGTCATGTGTATAATGTTTGTGAATGATTTAAAGTGACAACTTTGTTTGCATGATCATCCTCTCAAGTGTAGGTTTCCCATACGAGCCAAGCCTGGAAAGGATCGCTCATAGTTGTGCCTATACCACAACCAGAAATTATCGCATGTCACAACCCCGCTTGTGACGATACTTGTGACAACACTTGTGATGAGGTTGTGATGAACCTAGAAATCGATTTAGCGTTCTGATTTAACTGAGAAAGTGTTACTTGTGTAATGCTTGATCTTTCTCAAGTTAGTTCAATGGAAGTTGACTAACTTTATCCTTTGTCGATTTTGAAAGACTTGCATATATTTGATATTTTATGTTTTTATTGAAGTTGTTTCTCTTCATTTAGGTCCAGCCTTAATCAAGATCACCGAGGTTGTGTAATCGCGGAATCTGTCACAACTGTTGAGAAATGATATTTTTTTGAATTTCCATCGATTTACTGATTCTCTTCATTCGGGTCAAACTCGAGGTTATGTAATCGAGGATTCTGTCACAACTATTAAGAATTAAGAAATCCTCGAAGTAGTCATATACCTAAGTCTACGTTTGGTCTTCTTCATTTGGACCAAGCATTGATCGGATTGTCCAGGGTCGTGTAACCTAGAAATCTATCAGGAATATTGGTGAACAACTCGCTTATGATGGAGGGTGTGACTATTTCCTATTTTATATGTCTCACATCAAAATGGCTAGTTGGTGTGCATTTTCGAGAAGGATTAGTCACTATCAATAGTCTTGGTAGCAACTCTTCAACCAGAATGTTGTCACAACTAGAGTCACAAGTAGAGCTCACAACTGTTATCACAACCACAATCACCAACGCTGTCAGAAGCATGCCGCAAGTGTTGTCACAAGCGTTATCATGATCCATTGTGATGACTGAGAACTTATATGCTTTATTGAATTCAACTCTTCCCTAGTTCGCTGACATCGCAAATTTCTTAGCAGCTAGAGTATTGCCACTTGAGATCAATCATCAAATAAGGAACACTTCTTTTCTGAACTCAAGCATTACTACTTGGCTTGGGTAATGCAAAAACACAACTGAGATGATCCCACGCTATTCAAGAAATGCACAGATGACCTATTCCGAAGATGTATCCCTGAAGAAGACACCCGCAAAATAATTGAGCATTGCCACTCATCACCTTAGGGTGGCCAAGGCGGCGCACAAAGTACAACTACCAAAATCCTTCAAGCAGGCTTCTATTGACCTTCATTATTCAGAGATGTTTACAAGTAGGTTGCTTCTTGTGATAGCTGTCAAAGGAGCGGTAGCATATCCAGAAGACACGAGATGCCACTCAAGGGCATTCTCGAAGTGGATTTGTTCGATGTGTGGGGGATCGACTACATGGGTCCATTCCCAAATTCAGGGTGATACAAATATATCCTTGTTGTCGTCGATTATGTTTCTAAATGGGTCGAAGTCCTACCTATTGATTCATGTGATTCTAAGACTGCGCAGAGGTTGTTCAACAAAGTGATCTTCCCCAAGTTCGGAGTTCCAAAAGCAGTCATCAATGATGGAGGGAAGCAGTTCATGGAGAGGCAACTCGAGAATATGTTCTACAAATATGGTATCGTGCACAAAGTAGCAGCTCCTTATCACCCACAAACAAGTGGGCAAGTTGAGGTATCCAATCGACAAATCAAGACCATGTTGGAAAAGGTGGTTACAAAATCACGAAAGGATTGGACTAGCCGACTTGATGAAGCACTATGGGCATACCACAGAACCTACAAAACGTCACTAGGTACAACTCCTTATCGACTTGTCTATCGCAAGTCATGCCACTTTCCTATTGAATTGCAGCATAAGACATATTGGGCAAGCAAAGGGATTAACCTAGATATGAAGATTGCAGGAGAAGAAAAGATGTTGCAACTCCCCGAGCTAAAAGAATTGTGCCTTGATGCATATGTGAACTCTCGAATTTACAAAGAGCGCACCAAGGCATGGCATAATGAGAGGATTCTGCAGAAGCATTTTAAAGTAGGAGATCAAGTGCTGCTATTCAATTCCCAATTCAAGTTATTCTCGGGAAAGCTAAAGACCCGATGGTCGGGTCCATTTGTGGTTACTAAGGTATTCAGCTATTGAGTTCTAGAGCTTGTCACTCCCCATGGGACAACGTTCATAGTTAATGGGCACAAGGTTAAGATATATCATGAAGGAGAAGACACATCACTCGTGGATCGTCACAACCTAGTGGATCCACTTGTGATACAACTTGACTGAGATTGAGGCTTCAACAAAGTCTAGCCAAGGACTATAACTAGGGCGCTAACTGGGAGGCAACCCAAGATTTCATTTTATCTTTTTTTTTTTCTTTTTCTTTTTCAGGTCTTAGGATTAGTGGCATAAATCTGAGGTGTCACCCATGAAAGCTGACAAGTTTGTGATGCACAACAACCCATAAGCTTGCGGTGGTAGGCCATTTTTGTACTGATAAAATTGTTGAGTTTGTGTTTTATACAGGTCACAAGTCAGTCGGGGATCAGTGGTGATACACCACTTATGATGAGTCCGATTGTGGACTGGGTCAGGTCAGAACCTGATATTTTAACACTTGCGCCAAAAAGCAAGCTTGCGGTGGCATGCTCGTGGAGTCAATTCATCCATCCGTTACAACCCAACTAAAAGTCGAATTTGCAATCTTCTTGGGACTCAACGACGTTTGAATTTAAACTGATTTCACATCCGTCTGCACACACCATCATCACAGACGTCGTGTTCGCACAAAGATCGACGTAATCAAACATCTCTTTTCTCACCCTCATCATCGGATTTTATCACAACCGCCATCATTACCGCCTTTCCACCCGTCCACACCTATATAAACACCCCCACAAAAAACCCTGAATCCACTTCACCTTGTCGCCTAAACCCTAAACTTTCGCCTCCCTATTGCACCGTGAAAAGAGCCCCACAAGTTCGTTCTCTCTGAGCACTCGCAGCTTGTTCTTTCCTGTCAAGATGGTGTCCACTCGCAGCCAAAAGAAGAAGCAATGGACGAAAACTAAGCCAATGAAGATCACGAAGAAGGTCGTCTCTCGCCCCAACACCGAGAGGCCCCGTACCATTGATTGGACGAAGGAAGAGGTTGGGGAAGATCACATCTTCCTCATCCTGCATGCGGAAAAGGTCCAAAAGCCTAAGAGAAGGGCAAGTCATCACAACCGATACCACCTAACATTGAGCCACCGATGGTGCCGCCGCAGGTGACGACCATAGTTCTGTAAGTGACAACTACACCAGTGGCCGAGAAAATGAAGGAGGTCCTATCCCCTCGATTTCTCGTCACCTCCTATGATCTCAACGTGTCACCACCAGAGGAGGAGACGAAGGTAGCCTCTCCAGAGGTTTGATTCCAGATGCCTCCGGAGTCGCCACAATCGCCATCTTGTCCGCCCTCTCCTACACCTTCACCACCATCTCATTCATTTTCGCCTTTGCCTTCACCACCAAGACCACCACCATCACCATTAGCCCTTGTTCTCTCGCCACCAAACCCTACTAATTCTTCGCCTACCCATGTTTCACTTGTACCATCTCCACCCAAACAATTACAAGAGCCTTCACCTACCATAGAGCAAACCCTGCCATCATCACCACCTTCGTTAGTCTATACACTGATATCCACCTCTACCGATTCTACTATCCCATCGGCACATACTCCGGAGGACAAAAGGAAAACTCCTTTTACCACTGTGGCTCCACCAAGCCAAGTCGTACTCCTCAAAGCAAAGCATGAGCAAGACTTTCGAAAGACAAAGGACTTGGATTTTCAAGCTATCCGCTATCTACATGACATGACACTGTTCGAGCTGGGTATTCTTGAAGATGTGGAGTACTGCACCAGCCGCGTAGACACCAACAAGTTCTTTTTCAGCAATTGGCCAAGTTATCTGCACCTCACCATCGAGTTGTTGAGTGCAATGTGGGTTAAGAAGCAACCCAATGGTGATGACTTCATCCACTTTTGGCTCTACAACTTAGGCTTCCTCTTGACCCTTCGAGAATTCAATAGAGAGCTCAACCTCCCAATCGTCGGCCTCCGATCACCATCGAAATATTTCAAACGCTGAGAGGTCTGGGAGTGGCTTACCGACAAGAAGAGTGTTGACTTCAAGAAGATGAAGTCGATCTCCATCCAGAATTCAGCGTTCATGTATACACAATGAGTCCTCTGTAACACTATTTTGGCAAGATCAATTCTAAATCCAAGGTCCGCGAGTCCGAGTTGTTCATCCTATGGGGGATGATCAAAGGAGTGCAAATCAACATCGGCACCCTAGTTCTGGACCATCTGGTCAAGCTCTCTTCCAATGCCACTGACGTCATATGCATCATAGGCCTCATCACCCCCATCGCCACAAGTCTCAGACTCAGCCTCGAAGGACTTCGTGAAGAAAAATGAAGCTGCTATATTGACATCCTGAACCTCATCCATATGAAGTTCCTTTACCAGAAGGACGATGGTCTTTACCTCCGCTTCGACCACACCGAAGACATGCTCCGCCTCCACTGCCCTGCAAAGACAAGCATCATGAAGGGACAAAACTAGCTGATCCAGTTGGACGAGGAGAACGAGCACTGTGATGCGCATGCTTATACCCAAGAAGAAGAAGAGGATGACATCTACCACTATCGACCTTGTCACCACTGGCGTCACCAGCGGCGTCACCACCGAGATCCCACGCAAGAAAAAGTTCGCCAGCAGTGCAGCTTCCCAGGCATTAGCCCCCACAACTTCAACTAAATAAATTCGAGAGCTCCTTGGCCTTGTACAAACGCTCATTGTGCAAAATGTCCAAATCCAATCATCACAAGCCAAGACCGAGCGAGAGGTGGCTGAACTGAAGAAGCTGATAGAAGCACCATCTATGACGAAGGAAGATGACGACGACTCCAACTAGGGGAGATCAGCCCTGCCACTTGTTCAAACATTGAGGATAGTATTTTGGATGAGCTTGCGGTAGGGCACCCATGGTATATCTCTTTTCCACTTTTTGTACTACCATAGTGTATTTTGCTGCATTTTTTAATTTTCTTGAATTTTTTCTTTTATTTTCTTTGAATATTTTTTTTATTTTCTTGAGGTATTTGACACTTTTGGAGCACAAAGGTAAGACAAGAAATCCGATACATGTAACCTCAAGATATGAATGATATGAAATGTTTTCTTGACTTTTGTTGTCTTTTGATATCACTACCCCCTAACTCTTAACATGTCTCTTCTCTAACCATTTTGAAATTCCCCTTGTTTCTTTCTTGCTTTGATTCTTCTAGCACTATTTAGGGAGATTAGAGATATGTAACCTACCTGCATTCCTGTCCTTTGTAAAATCACCCAACACCCCTTTATGAAACTTAAAAAACTTCTAACACCTTAGTTTGGGGATAAAAGTTCAGGTAAAAACTTGACACTCACCACAACAACCCTTAGAACTTGGAATTCGACTATCGAGGTAACAATCCAATCCTCCTATTTTCCCAAGGTAGATCAAGAGTAAGAATATGAGTGAGAGAAAAATGAGAAGAAACCCTCCATGTGTTAATACTGAAGTCAATTTTTGCGTTACAATCATCATCACAACCACTGTCACCACCCAGTTTGTAATACCACTTGGGACGATTGTAAAACATCTGAGCCTGAGTGATCAAGAGGGTTAGTCAGGCCCCACATAAAAGAGGGTTAGTTGAACCCCACTATGAGGGTGAGCTTGAAAGGTAAAGAGGGTTAGTCTAACTCCACAAAGGAAAAAGATGGTTAATTGAACCCTATTGAGCACCCAAAGCAATATCAGCTCTAGAGTTCATTAGCGTGACTCAATGTCTATACCTTGTCACACTCTCCAGAGGTCTCATACAATTTAGTTGTGTCAATGTAATGTTTCTTTTCTGAGGATTTTCGTACATCCTATTCAAGATTAGGGTAGAAAAATGTTGAATACTTAGGACTTGTTCTACCATAAGAAAATATGAGTTTTGAGCTTGTTAGTCTGAGTGATGAATTCTTAGTTCTAAAAGGTGGCTGTGACAAGTTGTCAAGGGTCTCATGAGTATAATCATGCATAGGTCCGATCTTCAATGATCTCAAAAATAAAGGACAATCCATTAAGAACACATTTTAAATGTTGTTGGAATGTGATGTGCAATTGGACTCATTTGCTAACAGAATTATTCTCTCTAGTGTGATTTCTCTCTTAAATTCCCTATTTTTTCTTGAGGACAAGCAAATATTTAAGCTTGTGGTAGTTGATGAGTGGTTAAAAATACCATTTTCACCCCTCATTTACGTTACCTTTTGGTCGTGTTTTGCATGCCACTTGAGGCTTTCTTGCCACATTTTTACCAAATTACAACATTTCTATATTTGACTAACCAATTTTACAAAATATTGCATATCGTTATAAAATTAAATTTATTGTGCAATTTTGGTGCTAATATAGCAGAAATATGCAAGAAATGATCTGACCCTTAATTTCAAATTCAAATCGCCACCATTGATAAAGGAAATCCACATAATCAAGAGGCAGACTATCAATGAGGATTTCCTATTCAAGACGACCCCAATTTTGGAAACATATTATAAACCAATTAAGGAAAGAATGAAAATTTGAAGGAATGCAAGCATAATTGAAGGGATCATAACTCAAAAGTCAAATCCGGACAATTAAGGAAAGGAATCACCAACAATTATTGGAGATTATAACAACAAACCTCAGTAATTATTGGAGATCTCGATACATGGTCACAGTGAATTCCCCCTTGATCAAGACACGATGAAGATGCGATATGAGGCAGTCTTTTTAGTTTTCGAAATAATGTTCCTACTGTCCCTCATGGGACTTAGGAGCTAGTTTAGTTTATTTCTGACGCTCTGTGAAGCCCCAATCAGACTTTGTAGTTGTCATGTTTTCTCATCAATGAATCGTTTCTATCTTTTAATTAAATTGCAAGTTTGGTTCTTTACCGCCATGTGTATAGTGTTTGTGAATGATTTAAAATACAATTTTGTTCGCATGATCATTCTCTCAAGTGCAGGTTTCCCATACGAGCCAAGACTGGAAGGGATAGCTCATAGTTGTGCCTATATTACAACTAGAAAATTGTTGCACGTCATAACACCGCTTGTGACGACACTTGTGATGAGGTTGTGATGAACCTAGAAATCGATTTAGCATTTTGATTTAATCGATAAAGAGTTACTTGTGGAATGCTTGATTTTTCTCAAGTTAGTTCAATGGAAGTTGACTAACGTTATCCTTTGTCGATTTCGAAAGACTTGCATATCTTTAATATTTTGTGTTTTTATCGAAGTTGTTTATCTTCAATTAGGTCAAGCCTTAATCAGGATCACCCGAGATTGTGTAATCGAGGAATCTGTCACAACTATTGAGAAACGATATTTTTTTGAATTTTCATTGATTTACTGATTCTCTTCATTTGGATCAAACTCGAGGTTGTGTAACCGAGAAATCTGTCACAACTTTTGAGAATTGGTAAATCCTTGAAGTAGTCATATACCTAAGTATATGTTTGTTCTTCTTCATTTTGACCAAGCCTTGACCGGATCTTCCAGGGTCATGTAACCGAGGAATCTGTGACGACTGTTGAAGAACAACTCTCTTGTGAGAGACGAGTGTGACTATTCCCTATTTTATATGTCTCACATCAAGATGGTCAATTGGTGTGAATTTCAAGAAGGATTAGTCGCTATCAATAGTCTCAGTAGCAACTCTTTAATTAACATTACCCTTGACCGGGATCGCCCAAGGTCGTGTAATCGGAGAACCTATCACGATGAGGAGTGTTCGCTAGTGACGATTGATTGTGACGATCCAAATGTTGAGTTCGGCACCAACCTGAGTCCTTGTCTGTACATTCTCACCTGGACCAAGCCTTGGCAGGATCGTTTGGGGTTGCATCCGAAGGAATTTGGCGTAACAGGGAAAACGTGCCAACTTGTGACAATGGGTTGTGGCGACTTAGCAGATTGATTTGAGCGTATTATTTTTAAAAGATTTCAGCGGATATTCTTGTGATGACAGTGGATCTTTTCTTTGGATAACTTCCTCGATCAATCTAAGACTTTGAACAATGAGTTTCTAGATTTAATCAGTGAGCAGTTGGATGCTGCATGGTTTTGTTCTTTGAATTCCTTAAAGAATTGATTCATTCGTTTTAAATGTTTGACAATTACATATGAGTCTGGGGTGGAACTTTGTCTTGAAAATATTTTTATCATTGATATTTTCTCTATTTACTTTCTCATATTTAAAAATATAAAAACAAACCCAACCAATAATATTTTCTACTTAGGCTAGTGTAGTTGAGTTAAGAATCTTCCAAGAAACCTAGTTGATCGGTTTGTGGATCGACCCCAAAGTACTACAACTACATGTGCGCTTGCGAAAATAGTAGTTGTATAATTCGATGTTTTATAAATTTTAAAACTTGCCTTTGTAGTATACAATCGGGTGTCATTAGAGCTGTTATAACCTGTGTCACAAACGGATATTTTCTGTTACAACCTGACTTATTACGCGACGCACATCATGTGTTATTGTATATTTTAATTTTATACATAATTTATTACTTTATATTAATTTCTTATTATTCAGTTTGATCGTCCAATTTAATTTGTGTAGCATGACTCGTCAAGCTATCTAGATCGATCTCCATATTGGATTTTATAACATTGATCCATGCCGATCTTTTAACATTGATCTATGCCCATCTTTAGTCCGGTATGATTGAGAAATAATACTAAAATTAGGATTTTATTTTCTTAAACTGCTCATACTTTTATTTTTGGGGCCCACAACATGTAATAGTAGAATAAAAAAAGTAGAATTGTTGTATTCAACTTCTACTCAATAATAAAATGGTCTACTAACAAAGTGATAGTGGAGTAGTAAGCAACTTCTCCTCGCTTAAGCTGGTATCGAGTTTGAAACCTGTGGGTCCAGAAAATATTCGTCGGAAGCCTCACCTGTCATAGCTAAGCACGCGATCGGGGCGACACTAAATTAGTCGGGACTATGATGGCCCGGACCCAACCTATGGACATGTTGCACTACTTCCCGCCCTGTACTAGGGTGAAAAAGAAATGATCTCATTGGATTATGGCTTTGGAATATGTGCTCTGGATTAAAATCTATTAATTCATGAATATTATCATTTGAAGAAAACGGGCCAGCTACACCTTTCTAATTCCATATGATTTTCCCGAAAATGCCCATTGCTCTGTCCAATGTATAAGCACTTGAACATGTATGCCTTCAATATTTTCAGACCGTTTGTTTACGGCTTAGAGTGAGTCCAGTCATCCTTCAGCCTCTTTCTATTAACAAGTAGATCATACAGAAATTCAACAATATATGTTTATATCTACAAGAGGTGTTTACGAAAGGTGTGACATTTATTGATCTAAATGTTCGTTGATGAAAGTAGAATCCAAATAGTTTCTCCTCCATAGAATCTCATGGTAGAAGCTTGGTTGTCAGTATACTACTATTCTGAAGTATTTTCCATATTAAACAGAAAGTCGGATTGTAGGAAACATTTATTTTCCAGGAGAAGAGAGGCTTCATATCCTTTTAGTCAGAAGCACCGAAAACTTCACATGGTACTGAAAATTCTGTGAAGCATCCATTGTAAAATGTCATTTCCTAGGCACTGAATTACCTATCAAGAGCCACCAAAGGTCCCCTAACCACAAAAACATCATATCATAACATCCATAGTTGATTAGGAACTGAACTACCCTGCTCCAAATATCTCACTGACTTGGAGAATCAATAACTTGTTTCTTTGGTATAATCCAAGCAGAGCTAAAGCAGACAATTGCATATGAAGCTGGGTTGACGATAGAAACTAACCATCCACAAGGATGTGGATTTTGCCTCACTGAGAAGTAATCCATTTTTCTGACATCTATATAACAACAGAACATATTGCCGTCTGAACACGATATGCTTTTTTCTTTATGTTCAAGAACATTTATGACCAACCAGGCCAGCTTCTCTCTGTTCATGATCTCATGTATCTCCAGCATGCTACCAACCAGTTCTAGAACATTAATGTGAAGTGACAACAAGATGTTAGTTTCATCATCTTGAGATTGGCTACATGAATTTTATTCTTTAGATACCATCCCAATAAGGACCCTCTTGAACAACATTGGTGTTAAGTGTTAACTCTTGCTAAGATAAACATTTGGGATGAGCCCTGCACCATCAACCTCCAATTGTAACTTGTTGAAAAGGTTCATTTTTCCACATGTTGAAAGTCCTTCAGAAAGTTCACTCAGCAGAGCCTCATCAGGAGCTATCCGTTTCTCCAACATATCTCGAAGCACCTCTATTGCTCCTTCATAGTCTTTATTCTTGCAGAAGGTGGATACCAAAAGCTTGAACGTATCACAATTTGGAAGATGCCCACTCCTTCTCATAGCCTTGTAAATTTGAAGTGCGCGCTCAGAGTTTTGCCTCTTACACTGCCCGCAAATAAGAGCAGAAAATGTTGTTGCATTGGGGACAAGATTCTTCTCAATAAGGTCTTTTACTAGAAATGAAGCCTTCTTCGTCTTTCCTTCATTACAGAGCCCCAAAATTCGTGCATTGTATGTCATAATATCAACCTCTACACCATTGTTGACCATCTCTTCATAAACCCGAGAACCCATCTCACTGTTGTTAATCTGGCTATAACCATTAATCAAAATATTGTATGTTGCAGTATTCGGGGTCACTTGTGCAGCTTTTAACTCACTTAAAATTCTGTTTGCTTCATGCAATTTTCCCTCTCTGCAGAATCCATGAATGAGGCTGTTGTAAGTTATGACATTCGGCTCCAAGCCTTTGCCGACCATTGAATTCTTTAGCTTTATAGCAGCACCTGTGAGGCCATTCTTGCAGTACCCAGCGATCAAAGTGTTGAATGTCGAAACTGTTGGCCGCAATCCTGAAATTTCCATTTTATCAAACACCTCGAGGGCCTTCTCCATCCTCCCCGACTTACAAAGAGCACACATGACCATGTTCAACGTGAACACGTTTAGGGGCGCCCTGCACCGCCGCAGCTCCCTGTAGAAGGACAGGACGATGTCGGACCGCCCCATTTGGAGCAGCGAGCTCATGAAGGCGTTGCAAGATTCGATCTTGGGAAGGAACCCGTGCTCCCGCATGCGCCTGAAGGCGTCCGTGGCCATCCGAAACTTCTTGGCATGCGCGAGTCCCTTGAACAGCGCGTCGAATACCGCCGGGGACGAGTCGCAGAGGCGGTACGTCCCGAGCAGCGCGTCGAAGAGCACCGAGATCGAATTTTGACACCGGGGGATCAAAACCTCCCGCAAAATGGCGTCGGCTGACCGGAACCTCCGGAATTTGGCGAGGATGTGGAGGACAATGGCGTGGGTATCGAGGGACTGGGCGGCGGGGCAGTGGAGGCGGCCCCATTGGTGGAACTCGAGGGTAAGGACGGGATCGGCGACAAGGCGGAGGAGGACGTGGTTGGTACAGTAGGGGGTGAGGGAGGGGATGAGCGCGGCAAGCTTGGGCCAGTCGGAGTGAATCAGGTGGCTGTGGGCGACGGAGACGACGTCGAGGTCGTGGGCTGTCGGGTCCGGGAGCGAGCGGTGGGGGATTGGGAGGAAGAAACGAGGCCTGAGATGAGGGTTCCAAGTGAATGGATCGCCGGATGGGGAGCTGGAGA
Source organism: Pontederia paniculata (assembly GCA_001647135.1). NCBI lineage: Eukaryota > Viridiplantae > Streptophyta > Magnoliopsida > Commelinales > Pontederiaceae > Pontederia > Pontederia paniculata. The sequence goes on along the minus strand of LTAE01001151.1, from coordinate 19,230 downwards.
TGGTGGCGGAGCAGAACAGCCGGCGAAAGGTGAAAGCTTTCATTGTCGCCCACAATGTTTGCCGGAGTAGGCACATTGTATAATTTATATAGTTCATAAAAATGTCTAATGCAGAACATTAATGATTCAAAATATAGGATACATATAGTGTGAACTAACACTAATGTTAGATGAAACATTACATACAATCTTAATTAAAGTTGATAATGTAAATTAAATTTTATTTAAGTCATAAAATCTTAAATTGATTTGATTTAGTTCAAAATTTAGGACGACATACTGAACTAATACTACTCTAATACCCAATATTTTATAAAATAGAAAATAAAAATAAAAAATAATAAGTTGGAGATTGTACCACCATATAAATAAAATTTTTCAGAAAATCTATCAATTATTTTAGCATTCTTCTCTAAAAAACTTAGCCGTTAGAGACCCTTTCTCTTCTCTTCTCCGATAATGGATCTAGGCCTCCTCCCTTAGGATTGTCATTTTTATTTATTCTAAATCTGTACCAAATCCCAAGGAGGTGGTGGAAGAGAGACACTACACGAAGAACGAAGATGAAACTAGATCTAGGAGAAAACAAAAAGGAGATTCAACAGGAAAAAAAATATGTAACATGACGGATCCCCTTAGAATAGGTTTTCATGATAGATCAATGCATGCTAGGACTTTTTATGATATTATGATGAATTTTATATGATGATCATATGCCATAGATTCTAGTTTTTTTAATCCCCATGATGAATATATGATGTTTATGCCCTAGAAAGAATTTTTCCCTATATAAGGCAAATTGATTAGAAATTGATTAATGTATGATGTAGATTTCAAGGCCAAAAATTATAGAAAACGTGGTATTATAGATCCCCATATAATAATATACATATAGGAAAATTTTCGGATCTGTTCGGGGAAGAAAAAGAGGCCAAACGTGTCCAAAAATTTCCCGTCACGGCAGTGACGGACATGTCACGGGCCGTGACGGCGGCAGTCGAGAGGACGACACTCGGTCGGGCGGAATTCGCCCAGAAATCTCCCGTCACGACCGTGATAAACATGCCACGGGGCGTGATGGCGACAGTCACGGCCGTAACCATCTGGTCACGTAGAAAATAGATCACCCAGACACGACCATGATGATCGTCACGGGTCGTGATGTCGTATCGTGTAAGGTCCCGCAATCATCTTTCATCTTTGACATACTTTTTTTTGCATGAGGGTAAACTATGACTTTACCATGTAGGTAGTCAAATGTCAATTACACCTCTGCCATCATTCATCATCATTGAATCTTTTCATCTTATACATTTCATTCATCATTAAGCTTTCTTTGTACTTAACATATATATATATTCAATACATAAATATCATCTCATAGCAACTAATGCAATATGCTCAATGCAAGTATTAAACCAAGTGGTTATTTTCTTAAGTTCTTCTTATTCCATTAATGACTTTGAGGTGACTTTGAGGGTTACTTTGTTGTGACTTTGAGTGGCTCATGAGTGTTTAGAGGCATCGCCAATATGTTAGTGGGGGTATACAGGCCACGACCGAAAATGACACTCGAGAAATCTATTTGTTGCAAGGCGGGGAGAAAGTCAGACAACATGAACTAGGTAGCAGCTGATCTACTAGTCCCTCATCATCATTAACACTATCGCTCCCAAACATTACAATGCATGGCGGCCTCATCATTAATTTTGTGAAGATGATTAACCCTTTTATCTTATCCACATTTAGTCCTTAGGATTGAAATTCCATAGCATCTACACAAAAACTACTAGAACCTGCAACATAGCGGTCACCACCCGTGACTATTATGTCACGGCCCGTGAAGGCTTGGCCATGGTCGTGACTAGGCAATAGTTTACATTCAACATGCATGGTCACGGCCCGTGACAAACTTGTCACGGCCGTGACATAATAGGGTCGATTTTATAGTCACGACTTGCGATGCGTCCGTGACGTAGTTATGTTCATGCTTTTGATTTTATTATGAAAATTATCTTTCTATTGTGTCATACATATCTGAGCTTCAAAGCTCACGGTGATTTTATTTGCCCCCTGCTTTGGATCCTGTAGGTCAGTGATCTAGGATGTCATGGTTCCTGGTGGTGCTAGAGGCGATAGGTGTTCGTGATGATGCTGCTTGCACATGAGTAGTGGTCCATAGTTTGATGTCTGTCAGTCTAGTCTATTTTATTTAGTTGTAATAAGGAAAGGAATTTACTATGTGATGTGAAACTATGAAACTTTATGTCATGTAAATTTTTCGCATTTATGTTTTATGAAAAGAATTATGAAGATTTATGCTTTTAATTATTTTATGTATTCTGCATTTAGTTGACCAGTCTTAGTGTCAACCTTAAAGTCAAAGTAATGTATGATGTGTAACGCACTCAGGAGAGCATTCTGCCACATGGCAGGGTGGTCTTTTGGGGGCATTACAACTACACTTTCTTTGAACTCTTGGATAATAAAAACATAGAAGTATAGCATAAAAAAAACACTACCTACATATTGTTTTATATCTTAAATTATTAGAATTAAAATTAATGATATAGATTAATTTTTTAAATCATAAAATCTTAGATTGATTTGGTCTAGATCATTACTTCAAAATTTAATGGTTTAAAATATAGGATAACATATATGTAGTGTGAAGTAAATCAAACACCTCATTTGGATTCTTGTACAATTTATAAAAAAAAATTAGCTGAGTTGGGTCTTCAAGAGTTAGGGCATTGCATGATTTGAAGAATGGTTGGACTATAAAGAAAATTTTGACTTAATTATTAAACTAATGTTACGAGAATCTTTTTGAGTTTGCCTTTCGAAATATATATAGGGAGAGGTTTTTCCTCTTTCTTAAACCTATAGGAAAGAGCGAGAGACTAAGATATGGAAGAGTAGAAGAATCTTATATTTTTTATTGTCATCCTAGTATCTGAGAAGCGGTGCTGATCATCCAAGTCCAATGATGCTAAAGGTTGTGCGCATCGACCATGAATTGAAATCTTGGGTTTCATACTAGTTCACATGATGTTTGGGAAGTGCAACTAGTGTAACCGGTAATTTATATTGCCATATTTGTTAGAAAGAAATGGTTATTAGGAAAAATGTGTTTTTTTATTAAAATACTCTAAATCGATATTACAAATTTTAATATTATATTATCTTTGATAAACCAAACAAAGAATATAGAAATAGAGAGGACATGTAATAGAAATAAGTGAAACCAATACATGTCGAATTCAATTCATTAAAAAAACAAAGCCAAAGAATATTTATCATAATAGATTGACCATTCATGTCTTTTGATTATCCACATATAGTTACATGTTAATTCAATTGAAAATAACCATCGAATAATCATCTATGAATTCATGAATATAATAAATAAACTATATTATTAGCTCGAGCTTCTTCCACACAAAAAAAATTCTCACGCTTGGAGATAGTGAAAAAATGTAGCTTAAAGTAGATGAACTGAGACAATGACTCATTTAGTCTAGAATTTTAAATGGCAAATAAACCTTCATAAATTTTTTTTGTTGGTATTCATTGACAGTGATGGTTGTTGAAGTAGTTTGAGATGTTTTATAAATTAATTGCAACAACTTGAATTCTATGAATCGTACTCTCACGCAGAGCACCAAAATCGTATGTAGAAACTAATCAAAGTGCTCACAAAAGCAACCTCTCCATATTGGCCTTTAACTTTCTAGATGTAAATTATGTTTGAACTCGAGAATTATTTTGATCTGGTATATTTTTAGTTGATTGTTGAGGCGTATGTTATTAAGTTCAAAATCTTCATGATTTTCAAAGTGAACATCCATATGCAAGTATTTCATAAGCACAATCTACAAGATCTTGAGTTTTTTTTTCTTGTCGCTCGATGTTATCCAAATATGATGGAAAGATTGTTATAATGAGAAAATGATTTGTTCCAAAGGTCAGACTCACTTGAATGACTCTATTAATATCAAAATATGAAATACAAATCAAGCACTCAGAAAATATGAACATATATATTTTACCTCTTATTTATATACCTTAACCCATTTTCCCCATATGTCTATCACATCCAAATCATTTTGTTTCCACCATTATTTTTCAAGTTGTAAGAAGAATCCTTATAGCATTCCAAAATGAATCATTATTTCAAAATAACATGCAATCGATCAGTAAAACATCATGCTTTAAAGTTCCTTGATGCTTCCTTGGCCGATTCCTATTTTGAGTTTCTTTTTCACCTTAATTAGCATCCATGTTTATATTTCTAAATAATTAATGTAAAAATTATCACATAAATAACGTGCATAATGAAATAAATAATTTACCATGATATAAGTTTGAAAGAACCAAAATAAAAATACCACCCATAGGGTTGACATAATTATTTCATTCATAATAATGATCATTACCGAATCATCCATGAATAAACATCATTGTACATTGTTTATATGTTGCTAATATGCATTTAGTTTTATTTTTATATTTTTTTCTATTGGTGCATATTGATGCATGCTGCAAAAATATTGTTTACTATCTTTTTCATGTTATGAACACAAAATTGATATTATTTTACCATAAAAAATCATTCATGGACCACACGGGTGACATGCATCAAATCCAAGATCAATGGTAGTATGAACAAGCGAAATACTATGTTATAACATGCGTCAAAGACTTTAGGGCAAGGTATGTTGGCATCATGCACAAACAGAAAAAAATATGTTAATATGATGCATCGAAATATGTAAACAACTGATAGAAATAAAAAATATTCATTAGTGGCAAATAGTAGGCAAAAAAAATTAAGAAGAGATCATGTATAAAAATCATACCAAAAATTTTCTCTTGCAATATTTTCTTCAAGACAGATTATGCAAGAACTAGGCAGGCACTTAATATTCTTGTCAAATATAGGATAATTTATTAGGGTTATGATAAAAGGTCATATTGGTCCAAATATAAAAATTACAAATCCCACTTTAGCGGGAATCTAGAAAGACACCTATTCTGAGTGCTTTCTGAATTGCAATAAGGTGATAATTTAAATTATTGATATTCTATGTGGTACGTTCATCAAGCGTGTCCCTTGCATCCATGCCCCTTCATCCTTGTTGTTGATGTTTTTGGTGTGATGTACATTTTCAACATGCTTTATGAGACTCATGTTGGATTTTTTCTTGAATCCAAATTAAGGTATTTTTATTGTTATATTAATACTTTTCTTCTTAATAGAAGGATCAACTTAATTATTGAAAAAGTGAAACTTCTATATTAATTAGTTGAGGCCTTTGGGGATTTCTAGGGACTTCCCATCAACTAACCAAAATATTTTTTTTGTCCTATTTGGTATGGATGATGAAGAATTGGTTATGTGTTTTATGGAGCTTCATACTTCAACATGTAGTCTTTCTCTGCATTATTTGACATGCAACTACACGTTAAGATGCTTCTCCATCACGATTGAACATGATTAATTGAGCAAATGCAAGAGAGACTTGAGTGGTGGAGTTTGATGCATATTATCTATCTTACTCTTTTGCACACATTGCTCTATGTTATTCTTATAAAAGGTTTTAACTATCACACTAGTTTAATATATATATATATATATATATATATATATATATTATATCATCAATATTTAAGTCATCCAACAATTTAAAAGTGAAATTTAACCTATGCCACATTTCTCATAATAAAATAATAGAAGTTTACTATTTATAAAATTACATTTATAAGATTGATGTCTTAATACATATCATAGCTTTCTTTCTTCTTATTTTCCTTCAAACACAACGTTCGCTTCATTTACCACACCTTCATGTTGATCATGTAGTTGTCCACCAATAGGTACACTACTAGTTGTACCACCACCACCCATGGTGATAGACATGACAACCATGTTGGGATTCTCATAAGTTGCCAAAAAATTCCAACAAATGAATAACAAAGTGATGCGAAAAATCACACATGTAAATAACTCAGCAAGTTACTGATCGCACAAGTAATAAAGAGTGAATATTGGGTTGCCGATCCTACAAGGACTAATGAAGTTTAAAAATCTGAAATCTTATTTGAAAACTTGAAAAGGAGAGTTTTAGAAATATCTTTTGAAAAGAAAAGAAGAAAAAAGAAAATAAGAGAAAAGAAAAGATAAAAGATGAGATTAGGGTTTTCAAGAAAGTTTAAGAGGATAAATTGATTAGGTTGGTTAGGGTTAGAAATCTATTTTACCACTGTTATCTCTTGGATCTAATCAATTAACATGTTTGAATATTGGATGGCGGAAGGATTGATTTAGTATTATAGGACTCCTCTTGGATGACCTAACTATTTTAATCATAAATTAACTTAGGATGTGAACCACATTAATCCTAAATAAACTTAAGTTAAAATGTATTGTAATCAAATCCTAAATTGCTAGGCCTCTCTCGAGTGAATAGCAACCCACAATCTATGAATTCAGGAACCATATAGACATACATCCTTGCATCTGAAAAGACAAACGCCAGAAGACGGTCGAAAATAAATTTTCTAAAAAACGGCTCACGTCGCATCCAAAACGGACCGCGTCCGGACAGGTAAAAACATGGCTTCGAATGATGAGAGAGAACATGGTCAAGTAGGTTAAGATCACAGCCGTGTTCCTATCAGGATACAATATAATATTCAAATGAGGCGAAACAGGTCGCGTAAAGACAACACAACCCATGTCTAGTTTGGGGAGAGGACAACAGTCGAGTCGGCTAAGATCACGATCGTGTTCCTCAAAGAAATTAATATAAAATCCAAAAAATAGGTCGCGCACATCGCTCGATAAACATGGAAGAACATGGCCGAGTTGGCTAAGATCACGACCGCATTTTTTCTTTGATTAAAATATTCAAAAAATGTGCAAAATAGGTTGATCAGAGGTGGCACATAGGAAGAAAACGACCCGTGTTAGACGAACACAGTCCGTTTTGACTTCGGCTACAAAAATATATTTGATATAAAAATCTGAGAGAAAATTATGCACAAATATTTGTAAACTAATTAGAGTAAAATACTAACAATATCTTTCGATTAATGTTAATAACATACTCAATAAACATTAGGAACATAAAGACTCAAATGCAAGTTCATCTAACATTTATGAATAAATTAACCCAAGAGATTAACAAAGTTTAACAGAATTCTTCCCTAACCAATCAACTAAAATAAAAGGAAGAGAAAACTATAACTAACATATTCTGCAGAACTTCATGAGGACTTCGTTGTCAGTTCTCCTCCTCTCCAAACCAGAATTGCAGAACAAAAGTCTTGAAATCGTCAATGAGGGGTATCTCTCTAGGGTTACAAGGGGCTCTATTTATAGAAAAATGTTGAGATGAGGGCCATAGATCGAATGGTTAAAAGTAAAAGCTTGTGTCTTGTACGTTAAGTCGAAATCAGGAGTCATCCATTTTGTCGAACCACCATAAGATGTCTTAACACGGCTCGCGTTGGTAGGCAAAATGGCCCGTGTTGATCTAGTAAGAATTGGAATCGTACACGATTTGGAACGCGAACAATTTGACGTTATTGTTGACATGTGGCATCTTCTGATTGGGCGAAACCACCATTTTGACGAGGAACACGGGCGTGGCTGGAACACGCCTCATTTTTATCTAGCACGGTCCGTGTTTGTATCTGAAGTTGAAGTAATTGATTGAAGCGTTGAATAAGGCCCATTTTGATATGAAGGCGACCCATGTTGTTGATTCATTGAATGTTGCAGGCTCTTCGATCTTCTATTTGGATTCTTCAAAGTTTTGGGACTCTTTTGCCTGAAAATTCACCAACAAAGAACATATGGATAGTTTTTGACTCATAAACAAAATATAATAAAATAAAGTGAAAATCATGCATGATAATATATCAAATACTAAGAAAATGACATAAAATGGATGCGTGCAACATATATATTTTTGCTCGCATCACAAAGCAATTTTATTCTAGAAATAACAAATTTCTTGGGATGCAATGCTTTTGAGATCAGCGGACAATAAACATCTTGATGTATGTTTTTAAACAAAAAGGAATAAAAGAAGAAATCAAGTATCATTCTAAATGAAAAAAATACTATGAAGTATCCCATAAATATATCGCCAAAATAGAAGCAAATGCACTTTTTCTTGATCCCAAAGATCAATAAGAAATGCTACCATGTTGTTGTTTCCATTGTGGAATATAATTCAATGTAGAACAAAGTTTGAATTTTTTTTTCAGTTCACGCGAACAAAAGGAAGGAAAAACATGTGAGAACCAAAATAAAAATGAACCCTATTATTATGCAAAGTGCATATTTTTTCCATTCCACTATAGAGAAATATGATAAAGAAACAAAATACTAATATATTTCTGCCACACATATCAATACAACAACCTTGGTGGTTGGGTATCAAGGATCTAAAATGAGCATACAATGAAGGCGAAGACATGCATGGCATCCTTGAAGCACTAAAGGAATTTTGTTAATTCTGAAACAAAAATTGGGGCTAGAAAAGCTTGTAAGGGACATGCATATTAGCGCAAATTATATCGTGAAAGTTATAAATGTAATTTGATAAAGAAAACATCAGTTATGATTTATGATTTTATTTAGTTGACATGGCATATGCCACTTGGCATGATAATGATTAGATGATTTGAATATTGATTAGTTGAGAAACTTAACAATGAAAATCAAAGTTGAGTGACTCATAAAATGATTTTGTAAAACTTTATTGATCCAAAGTGCTTGAAGGCATCATATATATTATGCCATGTTGTGTGGAGACTCACACTAAAAAGCAAGCAGCCAACATGAGCCGAGGGATATAGTTGCGTCGAGAGATGTCATGTTACGGGTACGCCAATGGGTCTTTGGTAGGTTTTTGTATTTATGTCATGGAAGAGTATTGTCCTGGAATCTAAAATAACCTCTCCAAAGTGCCGCTTAAAGGTTGGTTGGCACACCTGGTTAGCAGGGGTGTGTTCCGGGTTGAGAGACCGGGAGCTAGTAGCCCCGAGTTCGAGCCCCGGAGTCGCCAATTTGGCCAGAGGAATACCACTTCTGCTCTTTCACCTCGACTCCGGATTAGTCAGGTGCTAGTAGCCCTGGACACCGGGGGCCCCTCAGGGGTACCCAAANAGTCGCCAATTTGGCCAGAGGAATACCACTTCTGCTCTTTCACCTCGACTCCGGATTAGTCAGGTGCTAGTAGCCCTGGACACCGGGGGCCCCTCAGGGGTACCCAAAAAAAAAAAAAAAAAAAGTGCCGCTTAAAGGAGTCATAGTGTTGCTCCAAAAAATGTTGTAAACTTCTTTCAAGGGGATTCCCAAGAATGTACAAAGTGGAGCAGAAATGAGTTTGAATGACAGTTTCTTGGTTTACCATGGATGGGCATCAAATAGAGTGTGGCTTCCTTGCTTCTCCTCTCATTTGTGAAAACAATGGTTGAATGAATATGTCTTCATTATGGAGAACCATGATGGTTAACTTCCTGAGGAATCTAAACCTGATGCATGGTTATAGTCTTCAAATCAAGTGTTAGTACCGAAGGTATATAATATGCTTAATGTTGCTATTTCAGTGGAGCACAAATTGAAGACATATTGAAAAATTTTTTAGAATGTGAGGGAACAATTGAGAACTAAAATATTTTCTTGACTACTTAAGGGGTGGATATTTGCTAAGAAATATATGCTCGGAATTCTCTTATGTGTTGTGTAGAACTTTCAAGGAACACATTGACCATCTATTTTTGAATGGACACTAGATTAGAATGATATATACATGTAATTGTTTTGTTTTAATATTATGAACTACTCATTAAATGTCTTTCGATCCCTTTTATTACATATTAAATGTTTTTTCTTTTCTTTTTTAACACGTTGGTTAATTATATGACATGAGTGACATTTATGAAAAATAATTATTTAATGAATGATTAACCATTGAACTAAAATTTGTGTAATGCTATTATTAGTAGACACAATAGCAAGAGGAGCTGGAGTAGGTCTTGAAGAGCCTACTACTCGCTCTCGTAACATGGCTCACAAAATTTTTCTTAAAACGCTTTCATGGTTACATGCTCTAGGATATTTTCATTTTGTTAACGATTATAAGAATATTTAGTTGGGTAAATGTATCCTTTTTTTCATCAACAAATTTGTATCGGTATCAATTTACAATAACAAATAAAAGTAAGTCTCAAGTTAAAGAACTACAAGTCAAGTTAAAGAACTACAAGTCTCAAGTTAAAGAATTACATTTATCACTTGTTAAACTAAACATGTATTTGGAATCTAAAAACAAATTAATTAACTCAATTTTATTTCCATGATATATATATATATATATATATATATATATAATTTTTTTACTGATATTTTTTAAATGACTATATATTTTTGTCGATAATGAAGAATCTTAGACATGCAATTACAAAAGTTCTTTTCTTTCTCAATACAAAAAAAACTTGAAGTTCTTTTTCTTACTGTTACTTTAATTATACGAGCTAGACCATATGAAGCTCACGTGGGTGTGGCTCATGTGGGATGGACATCTTCTAAAGGACCTCTTGATCCTAAAGTAATATTAAGGTTATTATAAGACATTAAATTAATTGGAAACAAAATAAAATACCCATATGAATCGTTAGATCTAGATGATGATGTTTATCCAATGGTAGAATTAATATTTATGATCCATAGCCATATCCATCATACAAATGAACTCATTTAGGCCATTACCGAGTAATTATTATTAACATAAGAAATTCGGAAACCAAAGTTTGCATAAATTTAATTAAACAATATGCTAGCAACAATTACCAAAATTGGGACTTACTTAACTTTAATAAGTTGACATAATGAGAATTTGGTTGTTGAGAAAATGAGTTATTAAAATATTGAGAAATAAGAGAATGAAAATTGAAATATTTGTGTGGGATGTGAGAAAAGAAAAGAGAATGGTGCATTATATGACGATGAAAGACATAACTTTAGTTAGTTTATATTTGTATGTTTTTTTGCTATTACTAATTTATATTTTATCTAATAGGTTATTAAGATTTGATTTTGAAGGTCTATCTATGCCTAAATTTTTTATTATGAATAAATTTCTTCTATTTTATTCATCCAAATTATTTTGTGCGTGAGTTCATATTCTTTTTCGGACTTTGAGTTTATGAAGACTTTTAGTGGTTCTTATATCATTAACTTCGTTTTGAGATCGTTCAGACCTTGTATATTATATCAGTGCTCGCCCAAAAGCCCAAAGACTAATATCTTTGATTCATTGGTTCTCACTGCATCTAGTGATATCACATCCTTCAAGAGATTTTGCTCTTCGTCCTTGGGTTTGCCTTAGTGACCCATTCATCATTGTTTGATGTAGGAGGCGGCTGACACATAGGAGATAGAGTATGTTGCTGCAGACAATTAATCGTTCTCCTCGAAGTTTCTAGATGGTCATTATATTCTAGAAGTTTGTTTAGTTTCTTTCTTATCATAGTTATTTATTCTTACCTAATTAGCATTGCTAATTGGACCCCTTGGATTTCTTTCATATAGGCATAAAACATCTTTCATTGATGAATAAAACATTGGAGCTTTCATTTATCAAATTTTCCTCCGACATGTGTGTGTTATGTTATTTCTCTGGTGACGCTTCGAATCATCTAAACTAATGGTGCTACAACCTGTTGGAACTTTGATTTTCTTTAATTATTCCATTTGCTATCCTTGTCAGTATCATTGTCCATACAATCGCTCTTGCAACCTTTAACTTCATGTATCTCTCCAAAGAATAGAGTTCAAACAACCAAAACGAACCATCAACCAAAACCACACATCCCTCCACATGATTTTGATGACTTGGCGATGATCTCCCGATTGTTGAACATAACAATGACCCCAATAATGGAGACATAAAGTTAGTTTATACAAGTTTTTTTGTCAAATCAGTCAATTCCTTCTTCAATGATAATTGATTGCTCCAAATTGAAAAGGATGGTGAAGTTAACCCAACGCAATGCGAGCTAGAACACCTTATTGTGAAATTGAAGATCAAACAAATGAGGTTGTTATGAAAATTGACGAGAGAGAGAAAATCACACACACAGAAGACACACAGATTTACGAGGTTCACCCTTAATTGGGCTACGTCCTCGGGCGGCGGCTGGAGTTCTTTCTTTGATGTGGTAAAACAGTGATGATACAAGATACAAAATAACCCAAACCCTAGAGAGTTTATATATGGACTCCCAATACAAAATAGAAAACATAAACCGTAAGGGACGGGCGGCTTCGCCGCCCCAAATATTCGACGGCTGTGATACGCAGGGGGTCATATGGGTTTCCACTGGGTTAAGATTCAAGGCATTATCAACAA